>JAJJWW010007220.1:0-22111 GCA_023531295.1 Papaver armeniacum | reverse complement strand
AAAGAAGAAATGGTAACTCAGGGAATTCATGTAAAATCCCCTTATCCTAAAAATTTGTGTGCCCATTAAATGATTGCATTAGAGGTATATACTTTCAATAGTTATATTCCAGAGATAATTGTGCGATTTATAGGGAAGGAAATCTCAACATTTTTGGAAAGTTGACTAGGAAATTTATTGAGAGATTACTGATTCATGATTCTTCTTCCAAAAATATAAAAATAAAAATAAAGAAACCATTCGTTTAAAAAGTTTTCTATTATGAAACTTTAGTTAGGAAGAGTTTGAAGAAGGATCTAAGAGCTAAAGCTTGGTATCGTTAAAGGATCATCTTCTTGCCACAAATCAAGTAGGTCTTCTATCTCTTATAGCGTTTATAGTCTAATCTAATGGATTTAAAATATATTCATGTAGATCTAAGATTTGTTTCCACAAAAATAAATCCACGAAAAGTTTTTGATGTATTTTCCCTTCGTTGCAAACGTTTTAGGAGACTATCTCCTTCTTTGTTGGTGGTGGTTATTGGATGTGCTTATTATTATTCTCCTTTCTGAGTACGGAAATAGGAACTGTGAACTTTGTCCTCAATGGATTTAAGCATGGATCTGGATTCATTTGTTTGTCACTATATAGATTAGTTCATTTTAGACTTTGTGAAAGGCCTAATTTAAATTTTATCTCGGGGATTGATAAATCTCAATCTAGCCTAAAGGATGTATCATATGCTTTATCCTCTGTTAATCGAAGTGGTTAATATTAACTATAAGCCTTTGAGCTCAACTACTTGTTTTGCTTACTAAATCTCAAGTACTGTTTGCATATGCATATAATAGGGATGTGTGCCCATTAGCACCAGGTAAACTAGAGACCAAACTATAGAGTGTTTATGTGAGCTCCTGATCGTGTGCTTTTGTAAAATGAAGGCTAGGAAAATTACAAACTAGTAGTGGTGGTACTGGTACTACGAAAATGTCCCTCGTTATGATTCTTGTTTTTTCTCTCTAGTGTTTAAGGAGTGATGGGGATTGGTTGGGGAAACTGTAACAATGTTGGGATCATTCCTGTGATCGATCATGTCGGGTATGAATGTTCGGAAATTCTTTGTGAACATAAATTGCTATTTGTAGTTGATAAAGCGGTTCGATGTCATGGTTGGCTCGACTCCCACTGAGTTAAATTACGATGATCAAGGGTCGTAAAATGTTCCATAGCATTATTGGAATGGGAGTCGATGCAAATACTTATTTATCTAACATTACGCTTAGCTAATTAAATGGACCGAAAAGTGGAGATTATGAGTGTTGAATTGTTGGATTATGGTGGCTAAATAGTTTCTTTTTTAAGTACTCCGGTATAGTGAAGAGAGTGGTGGGTATTAACGTGGGTGGTTTTGGGACCTTATGATGTTTTCATTTCTCAAGAAACTTCCATCTCTATAAAAATTGGAGTACTTATTCTCCCTAAACCCCTTTTTCAGTTTAACACAAATTTTATTTAAAATGTTTGCTTTTTATTTGTTTTCTCCTTCCATTCTTACAGTTATGACTTTAAGTTTCTTGGATTAAGCTATCGATATTATAAGGGTGCGAAGCTACTTTTAGATGGGGTCTGACCCAACTTACTATTTTTCAGGAGACCGTGATCGTGGATCAACCTAGCTTCTAGATTGCATTTCTGTTGCGAAGGGCTACTTCGTCGTTACTTAAAGGTGTTAAATTAGCTAAACATTTTTATGGAATTCCTTTAAAGATCATACTTTGTTTCTTTTGAATAAATTCTTCTTATTTATTTGAGAGATCGAATTATGAGTCCAGTATTATATTTGTTTTGTAAAAGATTTATTGTAATTTATCTTTTTCCTTATCAACTTCTTTTATTTATGGATTATTGTGAACGTGCTCCATACAATAGCCTGATCTCCATTTGTTGGCTTGACGGTTTGAATGTGTAAAGTGGTCCATGAGTATGCCACACTTGGGATTTTAGGGCGGCCGACTTAGAATCCGAAGTGGGGCGTGACAGAATGGTATCAGAGCATGGTAACATAAAATCTTTGGGAGTGAGTGTAGGGTCTTTTTTTGATCACACGTAGGCACAATTTTAGGAGCACATTGATTTGTATGCACTTGTTTGAAATGTTGTTCCGTGACGAAGTTTGGATTTTTTTTTTTTTTTTTTAGAAGTCTGCATGGGGTGATAGCACGAGTGGTTATGTGGTAAGGTTGACTTTAAAACTGTATGTTAAGAACTGCTTGTTTGTCTTCCTTCGCCCGTAGTTGGCTCGATACTCATGAGTGCGATGACCGAGGGTCACCTAAAAGATATGGCTTTATTATCTTTGATTGAGATCGACAACACCTAGTTCTCCGGCGCACGGTAGGAGGATTAAGTGGACTACTTAAGGGCTGTTACGGTAGCAGTATGCGAAAGAAATAAATAGTATTATTTGTTGCTTGCGTTTATATGTGGTTGGCTCGAATTCCATAAGTTATAATATGTTGACCGACGGGTTGTATATATATTGCTATGCATGGGGACTTGCGATGACCGTGGGGTCGCATTTATATTGCTTAGCTGGTTGAAAACTATGGAAATGTCGATGCGAACATTTGGTATGCTAACGCACGGTTAGCTAACCACTTGGACCACAATGGGCACCATGTGAATCTTAACTTGGGATGATGCAATAATAACATGCACGAGTAAATAATGCTATTAGTTGTTTGTGTTTACATGTGGTTGGCTCGAGTTCCATAAGTTATTAATATGATGATCGACGGGTCGCATATATATGTTGCTATGCATGGAGACTTGCAATGACCAAGGGGTTGCATTTGTATTGCTTAGCTGGTTGAAAACTTTGGAATTGTCGATGCAAACATCTGGTATGCTAACACACGGTTAGCTAACCACTTGGACCACGATGAGAATCTTAAATCTGTAAACGTAGAACGATTCCGAGGACGTAATCCTTTTCTTTTAGGGGGGAAGATTGTAAAATCCCCTTATCCTAAAAATTTGTGTGCCCATTAAATGATTGCATTAGAGGTATATACTTTCAATAGTTATATTCCAGAGATAATTGTGCGATTTATAGGGAAGGAAATCTCAACATTTTTGGAAAGTTGACTAGGAAATTTATTGAGAGATTACGGTTCTTCGATTCTTCTTCCAAAATATAAAAATAAAAATAAAGAAACCATTCGTTTAAAAGTTTTCTATTATGAAACTTTAGTTAGGAAGAGTTTGAAGAAGGATCTAAGAGCTAAAGCTTGTATCGTTAAAAGGATCATCTTCTTGCCACAAATCAAGTAGGTCTTCTATCTCTTATAGCGTTTATAGTCTAATCTAATGGATTTAAAATATATTCATGTAGATCTAAGATTTGTTTCCACAAAGCCCAGTCACGAAAGTTTTGATGTATTTTTCCTTCGTTGCAAAGCGTTTTAGGAGACTATCTCCCTTCTTGTTGGTGGTATTATTGGATGTGCTTATTATTATTCTCCTTTCTGGTGCGGAAATAGGAACTGGTGAACTTTGTCCTCAATGGATTTAAGCATGGATCTGGATTCATTTGTTTGCTGCTATATAGATTAGTTCATTTTAGACTTTGTGAAAGGCCTAATTTAAATTTTATCTCGGGGATTGATAAATCTCAATCTAGCCTAAAGGATGTATCATATGCTGCTTTATCCTCTCATTAACCGAAGTGGTTAATATTAACTATAAGCCTTTGAGCTCAACTCTTTGTTTGGTTACTAAATCTCAAATCTGTTTGCATATGCATATAATAGGGATGTGTGCCCATTAGCACCGGGTAAACTAGAGACCAAACTATAGAGTGTTTATGTGAGCTCCACGATCGTGTGCTTTTGTAAAATGAAGGCTAGGAAAATTACAAACTAGTAGTGGGTGGCACTGCAATACTACGAAAATGTCCTGTTATGATTCTTGTTTTTCTCTCTCTAGTGTTTAAGGAGTGATGGGGATTGGTTGGGGAAAGCAGAACAATGTTGGGATCATTCCTAAGATCGATCATGTCGGGGTATGAATGTTACGGAAATTCTTTGTGAACATAAATTGCTATTTGTAGTTGATAAGCGGTTCGATGTCATGGTTGGCTCGACTCCCATGAGTTAAATTACGATGATGAAGGGTCAGAAATGTTCCATAGCATTATTGGAATGGGAGTCGATGCAAATACTTATTTATCTAACACACAGTTAGCTAATTAAATGGACCGAAAAAGTGGAGATTATGAGTGTTGAATTGTTGGATTATGGTGGCTAAATAGTTTCTTTTTAAGTACTCCGGTATAGTGAAGAGAGTGGGTGGGTATTAACGTGGGTGGTTTGGGACCTTATGATGTTTTCATTTCAAGAAACTTCCATCTCTATAAAAATTGGAGTACTTATTCTCCCTAAACCCCTTTTTCAGTTTAACACAAATTTTATTTAAAATGTTTGCTTTTTTATTTGTTTTCTCCTTCCATTCTTACAGTTATGACTTTAAGTTTCTTGGATTAAGCTATCGATATTATAAGGGTGCCGAAAGCCTACTTTTAGTTGAGGTCTGACCCAACTTACTATTTTGAGAGACCGTGATCGTGGATCAACCTAGCTTCTAGATTGCATTTGTTGCGATGGCTACTTCTGTCATTACTTAAAGGTGTTAAATTAGCTAAACATTTTTGTGAATTCCTTTAAAGATCATACTTTGTTTCTTTTGAATAAATTCTTCTTATTTATTTGAGAGATCGAATTCGTGAGTCGAGTATTATATTTGTTTGTAAAAGATTTATTGTAATTTATCTTTTTCCTTATCAACTTCTTTTATTTATGGATTATTGTGAACGTGCTCCATACAATAGCACGATCTCCATTTGTTGGCTTGACGGTTTGAATGTGTAAAGTGGTCCATGAGTATGCCACACTTGGGATTTTAGGGCGGCCGACTTAGAATCCGAAGTGGGGCGTGACAATTCACAACGCTGTTACGGCATCACAGAGCTCACCGTTACAATATTTGTCACAAACTGAAGATAGCGTTAAAAACTGACCGTTACAAACTGTTAAATATAAGACCATTGAAACGACAGTCTTTTGCGGTATTATGTTCTTCAGGTTCTTCTTCTCTGCAGCAGCAGAAAAATATGCTATGCAGCTTCCTATTCTTCTCTGTAGCTTCCCCAATCCCTCGACAAACCTCTATGAACCCCGAAATGCCTTTTTACACCCATCAGCAACACTAAATATCGGTAATAACTCTCCGTTACTCTTCTTTCCAAATTTGCAGCAGCACGAGAATAATTTCGTGTTTATTCTCCTTCCCTATGTCTGCAGCAGTCTAACACACTCTAGCACAATGATACGTGAATAAAAAGACAATAAACACGCTGCTGCCACATGATATCTTCCCAAAATAACAACCAAAATCCCGTAATATCCTCGAGTAGACATTCTTTCCCTGTTTTGTTCCAGCTGAAAATGCATCCCTTCATTATCGAATCTAAAGCAATTAACACCTTCTGTTGACCGTGACAGCTCGTTCTCAAACAAATACGACAAGAAAATCTCACCAAATCTGCTCGAGTTTAATACATAAAGTCCTCATTTTCACGTACTCCCCTGTTTCCTACTCTCCGTCGATGTAGCCCAAGTTTACCGGTTTTAATGGACTTACCGGCCCTATTTAAATATAACAGGCTCATTCCAAATTGACTGCAACGATTTAATCTCTCTAAAAATCCTCCGAATTCAAATAAGCAAACCTCGGGTTTTCAAAAACTGTTTTCCCGCCAAAAATGTTCTTTACGAGTAAGAAGAAGTTTAGCCCTTAACCGCTGCTAGGGTGTAAATAGCAGGTGTCCAATTGAGGTGCCCCTTATCCAAAGCAGGGGTCCATTTAGCAAATGTCTTCCAGGATGCCTTTAACAACTTTTCGAGCTGATTCTTTCAAAAATGTTTATTGGCCAAAAATACCTACAAACACACACAAAACCAAAATTAGTACAAAATCGAGTGCCAACAATATATAGTATTGAGATCAAATTAGACATAAAAATGTGTCTATCAAATACCCCCAAACTTATTATTTGCTAGTCCCGAGCAAATTTATTCTAGAAAATAAAATTAACTCACTAGGTTGCCCTAGTGACCGAGATATAGTCTCGGGAGGGTTTATCATAGGTCTACCCACAAAACCTTTACTCCAGACCCTAGCTATTTACGTAGAACCTTGGAAAGCACTAAAGAATCTCCTTGGTTGGCACACAATCATTGAGTATAGGAGGAAGTACCCTGATGCGAAATTCCAATTGTTGTACACGAGTTTGCAATCAAGCATACTAAAATTCATATATAAGTGACAGATCTCTACTCAGATAGTTTTTGTACATCATAACCGGAGTCAACCAATCACATGGAAATATTAAGAAGATGGATGTAGAGAAAAACGTAGATGGTTTTGATGTTGACTAAGGTGAACCTATCCTAATGGATGAGATACGGGTGCGAGTAATATCAACACACTTGGCATATACAAGGGAACCAATGGGTGATAATCCTAACTCTAGGTCAACACAACCGGCATATACAAGGGCACCAGTGGTCCACTTTATTGAATTTATTCCGGTTGGTCTGATGGTCTGCTCTGCTCTGGTCTTTTTTTTTTTTGGTATCTCAATTACTCTATTTCACCCAATCAAGAAAAGAAAAATAAAAACAGAAGGTGAAAAGGATTCAACGAGATATGGCGAAACTAAAATGTTTTTTTTTCTTCAATTCTAACACCTGAGCTCTGTGCTTTTATGAATAGACTCTTTAGATGTTTCCATCTAATCAGATTGGTTCCTCAACTCCTATAACCAAGATGCTTCCATCCACTTAGATTGGTTAGTGCTATCCTTAATAGGCATAAATTTCTAGGCTCTAGAGTTTATTTATTACAACTAAAAAGTTTCTCCCATACCCCAAAACTTAAATCTAACATTGTCCTCAATGTTCTAAAGATAAAATTAAAAGAATGAACAAGGAGAAAATGTTACCACTTGAAGCAAAAGAGTTAAGGAAAGATATTACCGTGTTGCATGAGCATGGGTTACTTCCCAAGAAGTGCTAAGTTTAAAGTCTCAGCCAGACTAAGAAAAAACTAGTCACCTCGCAGAATCATATAACAGTAACCGGAATAACTGTGGGTCATCTGGATCAAAAAGTATAACTCAAAAGAAGAGAAAATTGCAACAGACCATGAAGATATCGAACATACCTGTAACACCCCGTGTTTTTAGCATGGCGCATGCTAAAAGATGCGCCATGGCATGATATGAAGCTTCATCCAAAGCTTTTGTTGCGTAGGAAAAGGAACATTGGCCCTTGGCCAATGTGTCGATGTGGGCAGCCTACATGGCCGGACATCGAGTTGCTTGAAGGGCGGCCAACATGGCCGGACATCGGGTTGGCAGAGGGACGGCCAACATGGCTTCTGACATCGGGTTGTGAAGGACGGCCAACATGGCGGATCTCCAGGTTGAGGGTGGACGGCCAACATGGCTGGACATCGGGTTATAGAAATACGGCCAACATGGCGGACATCGGGAAAATACATGGCAACGGCCATGAATAGTAAACGGGAGTTGATGAAATAATTTTGGTCCCCTTTCCATACTTGTAGAAATTCCATTAAGACATATATAGGGAGGGGTAGTTGGTTGAAGGTGCATATGCGGACTATGTACCAAGTAAGCTTCATAGCTTAGTTTAAGAGTATAAATGATGCCTAAGGCTCATTTATAGTTGCGTAGCCTCGCGAAGAGGGCATTTGATGCTAGGCATCGTTATGCAATATTGCGGACCTAACATGCATCACTTGGATGCATTTCGGCGGAACGACCTATACGGACTAGGCCATTTCCATTATGCTTGGCCACGGCCATGCAAACGAGTTAACTTAAGTTTCCGTCCCTTCGTGGATGAACTACGGTGCATCTTGATCCCTTTAGAGTAGGGAAGGGTACGTGGCAGCCGCAATGAGCTGGGCGGCATTGCGGTCCGGACGTTGGCCCCTCATATCATCTAAGCTCGGTAGCTCGACGCAAGAGATGATTGTGGCCAGACTTGATGAGGCTTAGTTGCATGCCAGAGGTGGATGCTCATACTTCCTATCAAGTTATAAAGAGATGGTAAAGCGAGGTGACGTGAGAAATGGCAAGGGCTTGGTGTGGCCTACGCTAAAGTCTAAGGCTTATGCTGGACAAGACACGGCAATGTGACGGTTGCTCGGCCAGATAGGAAATTCATTTATGAATTCCCTACGTAAGGTAAAGCCAGAGACGCATGAAAAATGCATTGGCATTGGCCTTATGGCCTTAAACCCTTTGCGGGACAAGGGTGGGTTGGAACAGTGTGGAAGCTAAGTTAGGCGTGTCATGCTCCACGAGCATGCTTGCAAGGGCAATTGGACGTGCATTTGCTAGCTTTGAGGCCCGTATCGTAGCTTCATCATGGCGCACCAGGAGATTACAATGGTGGGCAACGCGCCAAAGGCGTAATTTTCCGGTCCATCCTGATGGTATCGAGCAAGTTAGAAAACTCTAGGGACTTGTGGGGAGTGGACTCATTGGCGTAGTATTTTCCTTGATGGAAACTTAAAGTTGGAGAGTAGGCCAACTTCTCACATGGAAAGAGTTTGTAATCACTGAGCCGATTACTTTGCAAATCGAGTTGAGCTTGTATAAATCTTGTGAGTTTGCCAGGCCTCTGTGGCACCCCGCTTTACGAGCATCCGAAGACCGCCCAGGGACGGTGGGTAGACAATGGGACTGATCATCCCCACACGTTGGCCCCTGCCAAGGGTGTGCGTTGTCGAGCCGGCTTAGCATCCCACTTACGAGTGGCAACCGAAATCCGTCGGGGACGGTGGCTTGCATCCAAGCTCGCACCGGCATTAGAGATTGGTCCTCACGGTGTTGCGTTAGGTTTTGCCTTGTCATTTCGATGACATCTTCCAACCTTGTGAACTTTAGGGACTTCGAGTGCGTAGTATGGGATGCGCATTCGGGATACACAGTCGAGATATCCTCTTGCACGGTGCGATTCTTGGTATTGTTGTGGGCACTTTTGGATTCTGGCAGGTGGTATGGGACATGTGCTCGGAAGGTCTAAATTGTTGTTCATGACAACTTGAAGAAAACCCGTGATTTCCGAGCATCCGGTATGGGACTTTTGCTCGGAAATCCAACTTGAAGAGATTGTCCCACAATAGTTTTGGTTTTGAATTTGAGGACGAAATTCTTTGAAGGGTGTGATAATGTAACACCTCGTGTTTTAGCATGGCGCATGCTAAAAGATGCGCCATGGCATGATATGAAGCTTCATCCAAAGCTTTTGTTGCGTAGGAAAAGGAACATTGGCCTTGGCCAATGTGTTGATGCGGGGACGGCCTACATGGCCGGACATCGGTCATAGAGAGACGCCAACATGGCCGGACATCGGGTTGGAGAGAGACGGGCCAACATGGCCAGGACATCGGGTTAGAGAACGGCCAACATGGCTTGGAGCTCGGGTTAGCGATGGACGCGCCAACATGGCCGGACATCGGGTTGGCGAAGTACGGCCAACATGGCGGACATCGGGAAAATACATGGCAACGGCCATGAATAGTAAACGGGGAGTTGATGAAATAATTTTGGTCCCCTTTCCATACTTGTAGAAATTCCATTAAGACATATATAGGGAGGGGTAGTTGGTTGAAGGTGCATATGCGGACTATGTACCAAGTAAGCTTCATAGCTTAGTTTAAGAGTATAAATGATGCCTAAGGCTCATTTATAGTTGCGTAGCCTCGCGAAGAGGGCATTTGATGCTTAGGCATCGTTATGCAATATCATGGACCTAACATGCATCACTTGGATGCATTTCGACGAACAACCTATACGGACTAGGCCATTTCCATTATTGCTTGGCCACGGCCATGCAAACGAGTTGGCTTAAGTTTCGTCCCTTCGTGGATGAACTACGGTGCCGTGGCTTGATCCCTTTAGAGTAGGGAAGGGTACGTAGGCAGCCGCAATGAGTTGCGGCATTGCTTGGGTCCGGAAGACGTTGGCCCCTCATATCATCTAAGCTCGGTAGCTCGACGCAAGAGATGATTGTGGCCAGACTTGATGAGGCTTAGTTGCATGCCAGCAAGTGAATGCTCATACTTCCTATCAAGTTATAAAGAGATGGTAAGCGAGGTGACGGGGAAATGGCAAGGGCTTGGTGTGGCCTACGCTAAAGTCTAAGGCTTATGCCCGGACAAGACACGGCAATGTGACGGTTGCTCAGCTAGATAGGAAATTCATTTATGAATTCCCTACGTAAAGGTAAAGCCAGAGACGCATGAAAAATGCATTGGCATTGGCCTTATGGCCTTAAACCCTTTTGCGGGACAAGGGTGGGTTGGAACAGTGTGGAAGCTAAGTTAGGCATGTCATGCTCCACGAGCATGCTTGCAAGGGCAATTGGACGTGCATTTGCCTAGCTTTGAGGCCCGGATCGTAGCTTCATCATGGCGCACCGGGGAGATTACTGCCGGCGGGGAAACGCGCCAAAGGCGTAATTTTCCGGTCCGTCACAATACCCTTATTTAAATTTTTCTTTAAGACAACTATATCTAGTTGTGGCTTAGGTTCAGGCTCTATAAACGGGTCTAAATAAAATGTTTTCATGGGTTGGACTTCCTCAAAATAAGGATTCTTAAGATCAGGTTGTAGAGTCTGGAAATACTCAAGTAGGAACTTAGAAGCACATAACAATAACCTAAATAATTGGGGATCCTCTAAGTCAATCAGATTTGACCCACACAGCTGACCACAAAGAGAGTGGTGGTCTTCCTTAAACAAATGTATCGACCCTAATCTCCTAAAGTAATTAGGTTTAGTCTTAAAACTTAATATTTGACCCATTTTAATTTCATAAGTTCCCATTATTGGAGAAAAATTTTTTGGTGGGAAAACAAATTCAATCGAGGTATCGTACCCTGGGTTAACCACATCAACCAGAGGATGGGTTTCTAACAACTGAACTTCTTTATGGATATCATTAGGTTCAGGAAAACGTATATGAAGATAATCTTGTAAAATGGTTGAGGCACATATGTCAAGTCCCAAGTGAGGGACCTTTCTAAGAGTTAAAACACACGGAAAATGATAATCACCCCCAAACTTAGAGTTTTCAGTGTCTCTAGAAATACTAGTCACAACTTCCCTAATTTCTAGGTCATCAGATTCCTGTAAATGGTCAATTGATTCTTCTAAGTCAGATAAGGGGCACCTCAATTTATAAGGGGCACCTCAATTCGACTTCACTGACATTTTGAGGTGCCCCTTATAAATTGAGGTGCCCCTTATCCAAAGTAGGGGTCCGTTTAGCAAATGTCCTCCGGGATGCCTTTAACAACTTTTCGAGCTGATTCTTCCAAAAGTGTTTATTGGCCAAAAATACCTACAAACACACACAAAACCAAAATTAGTACAAAATAAAGTGCCAACAATATATAGTATTGAGATCAAATTAGACAAAAAAATGTGTCTATCACCTATCCCCTTTGTGTCTCGCGAGAAACTCGTTGTACTTCGTGCACAATTTCATAACAAGAATCATCCTATGACTAATGTGGGACGGCAAATAAGGATATCGTAGTTTCTTGTTGTTATTAACGAAAGGACCCCAACCAACTTGGCTCCAAAATATACTATCATGTTGATGTTCATCGTGAAGATCCTTGACGATGTAATAATTTTAACCCATTCGGTCTCTTCCTCGACTTGCTTGAATCTTTCCCGGAGTTGCGATTGTTCTTCATCTCGTTTTTTGGCCTCGCGCAACTCTTCTTCTTCCTTCGTAGGATATGGCGTGAAAGTGTATAGTTTTTTAGTAGGTCGCATGCTTCTTTTGCGTATTTCTTCTTCCATTGCCAATATTGATTTTTTGGTCGCTTGCATCTTCTAAGTATGTTTTTAATTGAATTGCTTGATGATGGACTTGGCATTGAAAAAATGATTTATTTTGATTGTTTTCGGTTGTATTCACTTCACCAAATTCCCGGATTCGTACCAGGAATTTGTAGCGGCTTATGGGCCTTTACGAATTTACCGTTACAAATGGCCGTTACAAAAATTTCGTAACAGGCTTTGGCCGTTACTAATTATTTAAAAATTCGTAACAGGACCAAGTCGTTACGATTTTTTTTAGGCGTGTCATTCACATGCTTGGTCACACCAGGGTGGTAACACCTTTAGAATGTGCGTGTGCCATTCACATGCGTGCTATTGTGTTTCATCTGCACCGTTTATGCCTAAACTAATATCTATACCCTTCATTTTAATCTCGAGATGCGTCTCAATAATAAACTTTCTATCTAACCCTAAGTCCTATCTTTCATTTCCTTTTTCTTCCGTCGAAAATCTCAAACCGAAGAGGCGAAAAAGAGATCCTCTTTACCTTCTCAGTTTCTTCCATCGATCTCTCGCACTACACCAAATTCCCGGATGAGTAACAGAAATTCATAACGGCCTTTTCTGTAAAGAAAACTGTGCAAGTGCTCTTCTCTATGAAGAACTAGGGTATTGGAAGGTATGATAAAACAAATAGAAAACTAGGGTTTCGGTTTTCTTCTCTGTAAAGAAGCAAATAGAAATCTAGGGTTTCGGTTTTTTATTTGAGGTAAGATTTTGAATCGTAGTTATTCAGATTTTTGTTGTGTTGTGTTTTGTTTTTATTCCTCTGGTTTTTGAATTCTTCCTATATTTTATTTGGAAGATCTAGTTGGTTGTTCATCTAATCAATTTCTTGTTTATTTGCTTAAGTTAAAATGGTAATTTTATTTATGATTCTAGGTTTGTTTCTGATTATGAATGTGTTATTGACTCAGAAGTTTTACAAATTGCTTATAAAGCTTGGAAATCAGTTGGAAGCTTTTAGATATGGACATGTATACAAATCCAGTTACGTCATTTGATCAATTTGGTAATTGAACCCTCTATCTCTTTTCCCATCTAGAATTAATATAGGGTTTTCAGGTCCACTATTGGTTGATTTTAAAATCTGTCAGTTTAGATTAAGCTTTTAGTAGATTGTGCTTATTCTTCATAGATTAAGATTTTTGGAGTAGGACGTGTTAAATGTTTTAGGCTTCTCAAAAGCTAACATATTCCGCGCCAATGGTGTCCTGTTGTGCATGTTTCTGTTATTGATCGTGTTGTGCCGTTTGCCTCTTTATTCTGTTTATTTGTGGCTGATAATCCCATCTGTAAATAATAGTTGCAATGGATAAGAGCCTATCTTTGCAGCACCAAGGGCTGGCTGAAGGGAAAATTTCTCCGTTCATTGAGAACTTATCGAGTTTGCAGGTTCTTGATTTATCTTCGAATTCATTCAATGGTTCAATTCCTTCTCAGTTAGGAAACTGCTTGGAGCTTACTGGGTTAGGACTTGAAGACAATTTGTTGTCGGTGTTGTACCCGTAAAGTTGGGAAAACTAAAGAGTCCTCAAATTAGCGGTCGGAATTAACCGTCATAAGGAAGCATACTTAGGATAGCATTTGCAAACAGACACTTAACTCACTTGGCTTATACGAAAAACAAACTCACCGTACTATCCTTCTTGCATCGGTAATTTGGTTAATCTTCAGGTTCTTTCGGTTTACAATAATACTCTTGTCGGTTCCATACCTGTTTCTATTGAGAAGTTGGGAGCTTTACAAGCTTTATATGTGAGTGTAAACCAGTTTTCAGGAGTAATACCTTCAGAGATTGGTAATTTGTTAGAGTTGCAACAGCTAAACATTTTCCGAAATCAAATTCAGGGAAGGATTCCACCTGAATTAGGCAATTGTCAGAAACTTGTGGGTTTGAAAATGTATATTAATCGTTTAACCAGAAGTATTCCTCCTACACATGTAGACCACCACTGTGCTACTTAAAAAACCACAAGGAAGGATCTTCCTATGTATATGAAGATAGATTTTCAGTTTTTAGTACATCCACCAAGTAAATGGAACACTCACGATCCAAGAAGTTTAAATAAAAAAAAGAAGAAAATATTGAATTGTTTCCATTGTGAAAACATAATTATTGAGGTTATTTCACTGGTTATTCCTTACTAGATGGTTCGCCATATCTACTTTCCGTGCTTAAGGCACAAAATACCAAAGGTAATTGATCTATCTCTATCCCATATTCTAGTAATGGGACTTTTTTTTATATGTCTATGTGGTCAAATTTATTCTTGTTGGTAGATGCTCTATCATGCCCTTTATTTTACAGAAGGTGCAATTGCGACTTTATGGTTTAGTAGATAGTGGATACCCTTGTCCAGAGCTTTCATCAACTTTACTTTGCTTTGATAAGAAACATTGCATGGTTCTTATCATTTTTCATATTTTATGGCTATGTCACTGCCCTGCCATCTTTTCTGCTGAATTAAGATGCATTGATCACTCATATCTCTTTGTAGGATGCAGTTTATTGAAGATGAAATGAACGAAGAAATAATTTCTTATGATGAAGGATGCCTCCCTAATAATGAAATGATGCTAACCTCAGTAATTTGGATTCTTTGCACTTGGTAGGCCATGTAAGCTCTTACCAAATTACTGAATTAGTAAATTTTTGTGCTATAGGCTCGTTACACGAACCCAAAATACCAACATTGTGTTTAATTTATTTCAGGAGAATGAGTAGAGTGCCCTCTTTGCTCTGATGCTTTTGTAGTTCTGCTACAAATAAGATTATTACTGCAAAAGACCATTCTTACTTATCAATTGATTAAATGAATAATTGCCGTATGATATGTTTACTATGTTGAGAAGAGATGTCCTTCAACTAAGTAGTGATAATTAGGTACCATGTCTTGGCAAAGAACACAGATGGTGTCCCAGTCACATAATGTTAGTGTAAATACACAAGTTGTCGAAACCTTTTTTCTTCTTAATATACTCTTAAACTAGAGGCATTGATCAAGGTTATGTTATTTGCATGCTTTTGCCAGTTTATCATGTTAGTTCTGATTCATGTGTGGTTTGTTGCGGGACCATTTGCATTGATTTCTGGGTCGGACCAACGTTGCAACAATATTCATTTGGCTTGGATGCTCATAACGATTCTGATTTTGGTCTTCTTTGGATCTCTTCTTCCTGGTAATTATGTTCCTTTGTTTCTTAGTTTGCTCAAGTTCTTGCAATGAATGTATCATGTTGAAAAATGAATTTGATACTTAACAGAATTTGTTCTCCTAAATTTGATATGTTCAGTTTTGTCTGCTTGTATATTATCTGTGGCCTTGTTTAAAATCAATGGCCTTGTAAAAATACCATGTTGCATGTGACCTCTCTGCGTGTTCGGTTTTTTATGCTTTTAAATTTCATAAATTTGGTAGCCTTATAGATTTTTTGTGTTTGCAGGTTAATTGAATTGATGCTCTGTTGCAAGTTTGGAGCAGAAATGTTGGAGAACAAGGCAATCATTAGGTTGGAGAGCAGATGCAAGTTTTGTAAGTTTCTATGTGTTTCTAAGTTAGATGAGTTTGTGAACATAAGAATTTCTATGAACTGATACTTAGTATCCCCCTAGTATTTCATACTTAACAAAATTTTTGATACTTAGAAGAATTTAAGTTCTTTTTTGTATTAAGCTATTTGAATGTGATAAGAATTGATTGAATGTGAGATGAATTTGATTGAAGAAAATATTGTTGATTGTGGAGGATGAAATGAAAGGTGTATGCGAGTAGTTTTTTGGAATTAAAAAACTTATTTCGAGAAAAATGAATCACCGGGTCAACCTTGCAAAGATCAGACCAATTTTGACCAGTCAAGGTTGACCGTGATAATTTTTGTTGTTACAAAAAGTTCGTAATGACCTGAAATGTTACAACATCCCCGTTGCAAAAAAAATTAAATAATGGCCCCGAGTATTTACCACGTGGCAAATTCAGTAACGGCTTAAAGCCTCACATTACGAGGGCCAAGTTAAAAAAAATTAAACGGCCACAAAGCCGTTACAAAAAAATATAACACCCACTTTTGCAACAGGCGAGGGCCGTTACAACCCGTTTTTGTAACGGCCTGGTTCTGTTTCTAATCCAAGAATTTGGTGTAGTGATTGGCTAGTTCATGATGGAATATTTATATAGAAAATATCCCAACGGCTATTTTTTTTTTTTTGGAAAAGTGTATTCAGAAATAGCCGTTGATGACAAAAGATGAAAGAGTCGTTAATTCATAAGTTTATGAAATTAACGACTCTAACAGATAAAAACATGCAGGAGATGAACACTTTTTGTATTTAAGGGTCGTTACGACATAAGTTTATTCAAATAACGAATCTAGCAAATAAAAACATCCAGGAGATCAACAATTTTTGTATTTAAGGGTCGTCAAGACATAAGTTTATTCCAATAACGACTCTAGCACATAAAAACATCCAGGAGATCAAAATTTTTTGTATTGAAGGGTCGTTACGAGATAAGTTTATTCCAATAACAACTATAGGGAACAAAAACATCCAGGAGATCAACAATTTTTGTTTGGAAGAGTCGTTACAATATAAGTTTATGTCAATAATGACTCTAAGCGACAAAAACATCCTGGAGATCAACTAATATGGTTGGTTAGAGTCGTACCGGTATATGGGTACAGAGATTAACGACCATAACTGAAAAAATAATGGCAGATTAGGGTCGTTATGTTTTAGCGGTAAAAGGTTAACGACTGTTGTTTAGAATGAATAAATATAATAGTAAATAGCATTTGTGCGGAAAGATATAACACAATGTATTCACTAAGAATTCTTCAAAATACAAACATCTTCCAAGAGTATGTTTCAAAATACAAAGCTCAAAATAGACATGTTCAAACCATTAAACACTCCTTCATTCTTTCATTTCATCACTCATGTCAACATAATCCGGCATCGGGTCCAAAGCATTCCACAAGTTCATGCCGTACTCGTACTGGTTTGTCCACTCCTTAGTGAACTCTCCCCACTCACCATAGCCCACCCGTGGCAAAGGACATTCCTCAGTTATCTTCAAGCCTATATAATGGTTCATGTTGACATGTGCCATTACAATTCTTCTTTTCTTTAGCGCTGGCTCACACCTAGTTCTTGAGGGTACATACGTATAAGAGCCTCCGGGGAACCCTTTGTTGAATACATGAACAACATAAGATAATGTGTCCGCTAAAAGTTGTGAACCAAAAGGAATTTGCATCCAAAACTTATAACCGGCCGTCTTCGATCCCTTTCGCCATTTCACGTTGGAAACCAATTCCTTGAACTTCATTTCTTTCTCTTTTGAATCTCCTTCCATGATCATTGTTAGATACAGTTTCTTGTCCTCAACGAGTTTAGCGGCCATTTGTTTCCTTGCATATTCGATTTTGGTGAGTTTTAGTTTGTCCGCTTCATCGAAATAGCCTAACTGTTCCATTGCAACATGGTAACCACAATTGCAATCGCCGTCAATGTCGTCGGTGGATATAAGGTGATCCAAGATGACGTAAGGAAGTTGATCGGTATACTCTTTACACAAAGTGTAAGCAACACGATACAGTCTTCCTTGTTGATCGGTATATCTTTGTACCCACCAAGTTTATGTTTACACGGGAGGCCGAGCCATGTCTCAGTTGTACAATAACACTTCATCTCCTTTCCAGCGACCGTATTTGCTCTAAACTTTAGAAGTTCTTTCATCATATAGGATATTTCCCCTCATGATACTTGGTGTGATACTCCCCATAACAAATCTTTGTCTCTAACGTATGGCATCAGAAAACGGTCTTTTCTTATCTCCATCTGGGCCACTATTTTTCTTAGATCATTCTCTGCGTGCTCGTCAATAGCTTCTTGTACCGTAACTACCCCACCATTATTCTCTTCCAGAATTTTTTTCAAACGGCCATGAGACTGCTCTAAAATACTTGTAGACTCATTTTTGAAGTGCTTGTATCTATTGGTCCATGCAAAAACAAACTTCTCCCTCCAAGGATTCAACCATGTATTCAGGCAATACTCGACAACCTTCTTATGATCCGTGTGCTCCAATCATCAATAAACTTTTGAAAGTTAGCATAATAGTTAACCTCGGTCTTCGAATGAGCCAAATGGTCCTAATATTTGCAAAAATCTTTCCATAGATCCCCCTTTTCATCGTATTTTTCCTTTTCTTTCATTTTCTCTTCTGCTCGCTCCTTTTTGGAAAGTTGACTCAGACGCTCGTCTTCCTCCTTCGAACGTTGATTACCCTTCTTAGTATGGATCTTTTGGATTTGCTTCTTTCAATTTAAAGAAGATTGGTTTGGATGTGCCACGTACAAAGAAAATGTTGAGCTAGAGGAAAAACCTGACGGATGGCACTCATAACTGTAAAATCCCTATAGGTAAATATAACTTGCGGCGTCTCTTTGCCACGGTAAATCAACCTCACTTGCTCAAAGGCCCAAACATAATCCTCTATTTTTTCTTTCTCCATAAAGCACCATGCAACGGTGAATGATTGTTTATCCGAAGTATGAATGACCACGTTCAACATGGGCATGTTATACCTGTTTGTATTGTAGGTGGCATCTATGAATAGAACCCGGTAAAAAAACTGAGCCAAATCCACCATCCTTGGGTGCGCAAGAAAAATATGAGTAACTTGTCTCCCGGACCAACTTTTGTTTGCATGGCGTAATTAAGTTTTTCTGCTAACCACTCAGATTATTGCATAATTAACCTACCATCCCATTTGGTTTTATTGATCGTTGCATACTTTTGTTTGCATGGTGTAATATAGCAGGCAAACGATTCTTTTGGTAAAGAATGACGACCCTAACATAATACTAACGACTCTTTACGTACAAACACACACCATTATGTTCAGTTTTATTAAAGGGTCGTTAGGTTATATATATCACCTATGACGACTCTACATGCAGTTAATGCAGAATTTGAAATTCAAATTTATGTTTGATTCCTAGGAGCAGTTATTACTTTTTTTTGGAAAAAAAGAAACGGTTTTATTCAAAATAAACTAGCCGTTGGGTACATGTTTTCTATAAAAGGAGATATATCCCTTTCAAAGTTGTTCACCCATCACTTTCAATATTCCCAAAATCACCCATCACTTTCAAACACTAAAAATGGCTCCAACTCCGTTCAATAATCAAGAAGATGTTGCTATTGTTAGAGCACACACCACTCTCACGAAGGAGACGGATGTCGGGAAGGAGACGGATACTGTTGCCGCTGAGGCAGTTTCCGTGTGGGATGACTACTGCTAATACTGCTTTCGGATGGAACCTTTGTTGCCCGAGATTGTTGGGGAAAGTGCTTGAAGAATCTCTGACAGAGGCATTGGCAACTCGTGTATTTTCTTTCGATGACCAGTTTTACTTTTTGTTGTTTCTCTTTGTTGCATAGCCATCTTGATGCTTTTGCAGACTTATTGTTATCTTCATCGTATTCATGGCGAAGTTAGGGTTTCACCAATTATCATCCCGCTTGCGCTTTCACATCTTTGAATAAAACTTCTTATTTGAAAGACCTCAATATTCCATTAGATTAGGTTGTTCGACCTTCCAATCCCTTCAGAGCTCTTGAATAATTGAATAAGGCATTTCCTGTATATTTTCAGCTTTTCTGGTCATGATCTGATGGCTGATCGTGTCTTCTGAGCTTCGGCAGTGAAGGGATCCCGTGTATATTCCCTGTCTCCAAGTGTAGTTTGCATGTTTCCATCTTGTGTGGTCAGTGGGTTGACCATGATAAGGATACCACCATCGTGTATTCGTACTTATGATTTTTTTTTTTACTTCTTCCACGCGTAACTAAAATATGGAGGAGTACGGTTTACATTTACATTGATTGTTTCCATGGTGAAACTCTGGCTAGTATCGACAAACGGGCGGCGACATTTCTTGGCAGCAGATGTGATCAGAAGAGACTGTCCATGGAAGTAAATGGATTGTCTGGATGCGTAAGTGAGAAAACTTGGAGGGAGGAGTGGAGATTACAACACGACCCTCGGCAAGGAAGAGTGGCGATTACAGCACGACCCTCGGCAAGGAAGAGCGGCGTCCACGACAAGATCCTTAGAAAGAAAGAGCAGCGGCTACGACACGATCATTGGAAGGAAGGAGGCGTTGAAGTGGCTTCGGTTCTCGGAGAGGACGTTGAAACTTATGGAGTAAAAACACTGAAGTTTTGTCTTCCGATCCTAGAGCAGCTTACGGAGAGAATGCTGAAGCGGAGCGGCTGTTGGAGCGAATGTTAAAGCGGAGCGGCTGTTGAAACGAACATTGAAGCGGAGCCGCTGGAGAGGCTGCATCAATCAATGTGCTGTAAGGTTGGACGCCCTTCAAGAAGAGAGTGTTTAGGAGTCCCCAGTTCCATCTATCAATCGTGCTCTCCAAAAGGTTGGGATTTGGGAACGATTTCTCTGGTTGGAAAAGGATGCTTCCCTGATACGGTGCGGTTGAGGGCTGCAAATATGTCTTGAAGTTGTGCCTTGGGGAAACATAGAATCTCAGATAAATGTTTCATCATGGACTGCACATTTTTGTGGGCGAAGTCCCCATAAATCATGCGTCTCTTGCTATGAAGAGAGTCTTCGTGAACTCAGGGGTTTGTTGATTTTCTTTGCTTCGATTTTGGAGAAGTCATTCCTGATCTTTACGTGTGATGAAATCGGATTGATGATTCCCTGCGGGGCATTCAAGTGCAACGCTAGAAGGATGCAAGCTGCCAGCGCTGGGAAGATGCAAGCTGCTGTAAGATGCAAGCTGCTGTAAAGATGTAAGCTGCTGTAAAGATGCTTGATGCTGTAAAGATGAAAGCTGCCGGTATCGGAAGGACGCAAGCTGTCAGCGTTGGAAGACGCAAGTTTCCGGTGCTGGAAGGACGCAAGCTATCAGCGCGCTGGAAAAGATGCAAGCTGCTGGCCCTGGAAAGATGCAAGTTGTTAGCACTGGATCTTGTTGGAACGAGCGCTGGCTTGGCATGGACGCTGGCTTGGCAAAGCGCTGGTTTGGCGTGGGCGATGGTTCCGGCGTGGGCGCTGTCTTGGCGTGGCGCGATAGCAATAAAGTGGGCCAGCATATTCCAGGTATGTACTCCAACGTTTCTTGTGTTGGTGCAAACGCTAGCCATAGGTATGCCTTCCATAAATCTGTAGAAATATTGTTCTTCTCTTTGAATATTACCGTGGTAGCGTCAACTACCTCATGAATAATGACTGGTAATCGTTATGATGCAAAGTAGGTACACATGGGCATGCAACTGATTCCACGAAGACTGGGTGTTAGGGTTTCTCTAAGATACAAGGTTGCATGCCAAGGTAACCGAAGATCCTTCTGCGGACATGGTCAAACAACAAGAGGTGGAGGTTGGAAGGTTGTACAAAGAGTTGTATCTGAAATAGGTGGTCCTCCAAATGACGAAGGATGTCTTCTTCGAGAAGAGCAAACCACCGTTGAATGGCTTCCTTTGGATGCACTTCTGTCTTCTGAAATTCTTCTTCAACACAATCATGTTTGCTATTTGAAGTTTCACCAACATCATTTCCTCCACTACAATCACTCATTTCTAAAAACCCTAACTTTTCACACAAAAAATCCTCTTCTTCTTCTCAACACACAAAAACACTAATCCCCCACCCCCGATTTTTAACTCTTAAATATGATTTTAACTAAAACACATTAATTAGCTTAACTTAACTAATCACTAACACCGATCATTTAGGGGTAATTTAGACATTTAAAAAATATTGGGATATGAGTTACTCCCAAATTGATATTTGATGACCCTTTTTGTCTTGTAGTGTGAGGCCCCTAATTGTTTTTAGGGGCCAATTAAACGAGGATCTAAAGATGCAACTTTAAAATCTAAGATGTAGAAGTGTTGACTTTCTTTCGCCCATGTAGCCTCCAGAAGCATATCTGCAGCTTCTGTCTCTTCTGCTGGACTGCAAGTACCTAAGTGATCTATTAACACAACCATAAAAGCAACATACAACTTCTTACAACATTTCAGGGATAAGCATTACTGGAGGAAACCGAAACAAAACTGCAATCTGGCATTAATGTTCC
>JAJJWW010007219.1:600000-806543 GCA_023531295.1 Papaver armeniacum | reverse complement strand
TCTACATTTCTTTGTAAACCTTTCAAGAAAATAATTAATAAAACATATTGTTATTCATCTTCAAATGGATTAATTAAACAAATTCGAGTGAGGGGTGTAGTGTGGGATTTCCTGCAACTACAAAGCCTATTGGATGTAAATGGATTTTCAAGAGAAAGATGAATGCCGATGGTTCCATTGATAAGTTCAAAGCCAGATTAGTTGCTAAGGGTTATAAGCAAATACATGGAATTGATTACTTTGATACATATGCTCCTGTTGCTCGCATCTCATCTATTCGTTTTTTAATAGCACTTGCTTCTATTCACAAGTTAATTATTCATCAAATGGATGTCAAAACCGCCTTCCTAAATGGAGATTTGGAAGAAGAAATATATATGGAACAACCTGAAGGTTTCATATTGCCAGGCCAAGAAAAGAAGGTTTGCAAGTTAGTAAAATCTCTTTATGGCTTGAAGCAAGCTCCCATGCAATGGCATGAGAAGTTTGACAAAGTGGTTTTGTCATATGGTTTTGTGGTGAATGATGCGGATAAATGTATCTATGGTAAGCATGATAGTTCTGGATGTGTAATTCTCTGTTTGTATGTTGATGATATGCTTATTTTTGGATCTGACATATCTGTTGTGGAAGAAACAAAGAAGTTTCTTAACTCTAACTTTGATATGAAGGATTTAGGAGAGGCTGATGTAATCTTGGGAATTAAGATCCTAAGAAAGGGAAATGAGTTGGCTTTAACCCAATCTCATTATATTGAGAAATTTCTCAAGAAATATGGTCACTTTGATGACAATCCAGTACCTACTCCTTTAGATCATACTATCAAGTTAAAGAAGAACACCGGACGTACTCATGCATAACTTGAGTATTTCAGTGTCATTGGAAGTCTTATGTATGCTATGCATTGCACAAGACCGGACATAGCCCAAGCCGTGGGAGTGTTATGTCGTTTCTCAAGTAATCCAGGATATGAACACTGGAAAGCAGTTTCTAGAGTTATGGCTTACTTGAAAGGTACAATGAATTTTGTCTTGCATTACCAAGGCTATCCCGCTGCACTGGAAGGGTACAGCGATGCTAACTGAACGATGTAGAGGCCAAGTCCAAATCAACGTCTGGATGGATCTTTACATTAGGGGGTGCTGCTCTTGTGTCTTGGAGTTCCAAGAAGCAGACTTGTATTTCGATTCAACAATGTTGTCGAATTAATAGCCTTAACGGATGCATGTAAGGAGGCGTAATGGCTTAGGAACCTACTTATGGAAATTCCATTTTGGAAGAAGCCAACTCCCGGCGGTCTTGATTAATTGTGATAATCAAGCTACTATCTATAATGTCTCAAATAAGACTTATAATGGAAAGTCAAGACATGCAAGTCTTAGACATCAAATGGTTAGGCAACTACTCAAGAGGGGAGTGGTTACGGTTAACTTTATTGAATCAAAGAGGAATTTGGCAGACCCATTTACGAAGAGTATACCAAGTTCGGTGGTTTCAATAAAAAGTAAAGAAATGGGACTAAGGTCTGTGAAGGAAGTTTGATCTCCCATAGCAGAAACCCAACCTATGTTTTGAAAAAGATAAACAAGGTTCAATGTGGTACCAACAAGTTATGGATGTAGATTATGGAGCACTAATATAAAACTTCTCATTTCTAATTAGTTCTGGGTTCTGCAAGAAAATAGGATGGATGTAAATCCTTAATGAGTCTGTGATTAGTAAAAGGTGTATCGCAGAAACACCTTCGAGACTTACCTATATGAGTATGGAAATCAGGCCGTTTCCTAAGAGAAGAAGACCGTTCTCTAAAGAAGACTCATGAATCAAGGATATAAGCACATGGCCATTAACGTGCTTGGCTATAGAACACATGATTTATGAAATCAATATGTGTGGAGACTCCGGTTTTATCATAAGGGATACTTGGTTCAAGACTGGTTTCACCATAGAATCTCGATAAGGCTTTGAGTTTCTTACACTAAGTGAAGGTTCAAATCCAAAAGATACCTATCATTTATGTGTTGATTTCAACGATGATGCTTAGTCTCAATTGTGCTTGAACTACGATGGCTTGATCCCACTCGGGTACGTAGGCAGTCACTTCGGTGATGCAGTCACTCTGATTTAAAAGTTTTTAACTTTGTTTTATGGTTTTTGAAAATAAGGGGAGAATGTTGGAATATTTTCAACTGTGCTATCCAAGGGGGGGTCTCGGGGGCAATGCCCCCAGAAGAATTTTTTGGTTCAGGGTAACTGTTTCGACCGTTACAAACTATCCAGAATATTCAAATCCAACAGACGCCATTGATGTCTGATGATGAAGAGACTCGAGTGAAAAGATATGTCTATTCCCAACAGATGCGAAAACCCCTATAAATGGCATCTCCCAAACTCGTTTAAATCATAACATCGAAAAACCTTTTTCTGTTTTCTCTCTTAAACAAAGCATCATCAGAAACATTATTTCACATGTGTTCTTGATTGGATCAAGGGGTACAAACCTTGAATTCAATTTCTGTTGTAGGGCTTTCATTGTATCCTGAAGGCATTATTTCGCATACCTGTTGTAATCGCCAATTTATTGGGAGGGTAGAAATAATTGTCTAAAAGAAATCGTATGAGCCTTGAAAGCTTTTGAGTACAACAATTTCTTTGTGTTTATTTCATCCTCTATTTGAACCCATTTTCCAACAGGTTTGCAGTCGAGCTGAGGAAGTGTTGCTTCTGCGGGTAATGTGGTTGCTTACTGTGATGTACACGAGCTAAGTTTTGAGAAGCTGAGAAAGAAGGTAAATTGAAGACGATGCTTCTATGGATTCGTTGGCTGTACAGGCAGCGATGTTGTCGCAGCTGAGATGCAACTGAAACAAGTATGCTGTTACCAATGGTTGTAGAGTTCTGTGGCTCAAATTTGGGGGTTGTTTTGATTATATTGATGGCCAGGAAATGGCAGTTCTATCTTGGTCTTTGTAGCTATTAACTATGGCTCTGGAGGACATGACTTTGATGGTGATAAGAACGAAGAAAGATTGTTGGAGTTCGAAGTGTAGCAGTCTGGTGCGAGTTTATGGTTCCTTATGCCAATCAATCGAAATAAATGTTGCAGCTGGGTATAGTTAGATGGAAGTTAAAGACTTGTATTGGTGCTACAATTCAGTGGGATTTTGGTGGAGTTTTGAGCCTGTGTTGCGGCCATGAAGAGGAGGAGAAACTAGTTTGCTGGTGCTGTTAAGACGAGCACAAACTATGGTTATGTGTAATGGCAAGTCAGTGGTTCGATGGCTGTATCTGTAGTGGATCGAGCAGTGGTGGTTCAGGTCAAGTTACGGTGGAAATATGGACCCAGTTCTGAGCTGGTTAACCGTGGCTCGATGGCTGTGTGCAAGGCATGTTTGGCAGCAGTTAGATTCAGATTTAGAAGTCAGTAAAAAGAGGAGACTTGGGTACCAATTTGTCTCAGTTTTGGAAAGAGTTTTTGAGCGTGAAAATAGCCAGAGAAGTGTTGTCTTGGCCGGCAATTCTGTGTAGTGAACGGTTGAGATTTGGAAAGAGAGGCTGTTTAGGTCGCGGAATTACAGGGCATTGAAGCTATAAAGAGGAGGCTCAGAAACACAGAGAAATTACCTTTTTTCCACCAGACCTGTACCTGCAAGCTGCTCGACAAACGTTCTGAAAGATTAAGCTTCATCCTCAGTTCGCGCAACCCGAACTGTTTTACATGCGCCATTTTAGTTCCTCATGGTGGTTTGCTTTCGCAATTTTTTAAGCCTTGAAACCTTATTTATTTTCAATATATTTTTGTGCTTAAACCAAAACTATGAGTAGCTAATTCCATCATTGATTGGGGAGGATTTCAAAACTCCGAACATGTTTTATTAATCAATTTCAACCAAGTTATTCTTTCATAAATATCTTTTGTTGATTATCTTTTACCGTTTATATGACCATGAGATGTATGCTTGGTATCTAAGTGTGCAATTAGGTAACTCGTTTGCAACTCTAATGCTAGTATTGAGAGCTTTGATCCGTAATTATTAGAGTGATCTTTACATAAGTAGCGGTGCACTATTTGTTGCAAAGGGATTTTGTATGCAATAGTGTGTAAAAGATAACCCTAGGTTAATGTGTCGAACTTACGAGCATGTGACTAGGAACAACTTGATTCATAAATCTTAATGCAATTGTCTGAATTACACCTAGAGAGCTTATTTTGGGTGGTTCACTTCAGTAGAATCCTCTAGAGAACTTATTCTATGCGGTGATTTTTGGAGTCTAAAGATTAGTTGAACTTATAACTTGTCTTAAAGTTGTTAATAATCGAAATTTATTGAAAGTGAAACTTGTGTGATTGATAATATCTTGTTTGGTAGTGGCGAATGAATCTCTAGTCAATTCCATCTCATGATTTGAATTACAAACTTTGCAATTTTCAGAATTTGTTCCTTTTAACAATATCAATTTGTTACAAGTAATAACTTAAAACTCACACCTCCCTGTGGACTTGAACTCGACTTGCCTTCCTACTTCTTTATAGGATTGTATAACATAAGAGAATTATTATTGATAGGTTGACAACCACATCAGCGCGTCCTTCACCGTATTTATCACTTCACTTATTATTTCTAAAATGTTAATCTTACTTTTCTTCCTCTTCTTGAACATGGGAAAACGAGATAGTGCTCAGGGCAAAGGGAACGACTTAAACTTGCCAACCAAGGGCAGTGAATCCGGAAGTGCCAGTGAGAAACGACAAAAGCCTTCCGGAGGATCATAAGTTCCGATATCCTCGCGTCATTAGTGCGAAGGAAACTGGCATTGATAGTCGTTTTGAGTTGGTGCACGGGTTCTGGGTCTCTTCCACCAAAGCCGCTAACTATCGGCGCATAGTGGAAAAGTTCGGGCATATGTGCATTCATGAGGGGATGCTTTCCAGTGCTCCAGTTGTGACTAATGAGGACCTGTTAGACATAGCGGACAAGCTTACTCTCGCGGAGGAGGCTCCTATTGATCCGATTATGCTGAAGAAGTGGGACACCCTCATTCAAACGTACTTGCTTCTACAATTCCCGGTGGCTGAAGAATCTACTAGATGCGACAAGGACAATCCATAACGCGCGTCACGTATTGCCTCGCGAGATTGACGAGCTGGATCAGGAATATAGGCGCCTGCTTAATGTTGCCAATATCAAGAAAGAGGCGTATGATCAGCTTATGGCGGACGTTGGACGAGCTACTTCATAGCTAAAGGACACCCGTACTGCTGCTGGGGAAGTTAAAGCGTGTCTCCTTAAGAAGAGAGCGGATCTAGCTGCGTTAGATACTAATTAAAAGATTTTAGTTGCCTTGATAGTGGCGTTTGAACAATATTTTCTTTTGATTTGATTTGGTCAAGACTTTGATGGTTGGGTTTTGTTTTTATTCGGTTTGTGGGATATTTTAATCCTTGGTTTTATTATTTTGTTTGGTTTGTTATTACTGTTAGTTATTCGTATTTATTGCTATTTATTATTATTGGTGAGCAGCAGTTGGCGTAGCATTAACCCTTTATTCCTATAAATATGGGTGGCTAAAGTTGCTTTCGAGCTTCTTTCATTGTGTTTGTTGTGAACTGTGATTTGCTGCAGATGGATCGTCATTTACATGGATATGCTTTGGCCCTGGCTCCTGTGCCGACGCTGGTTATTCCTTATGAGAAGAATCGTGAATTAGCTCGCTTGCTGTTAGTAAAGGTTGAAGTAGAAATGCTCAGAGAAGTCAGAATGGCGAACAGAGTGGCCACACTCACGCAGTTTGATGAGCAGTATGAGACGTATTCAATGGCTCAGAGGATGCGGGCCTCCGGGCGATTGACTCTAGAAGTGCAGCGCGCGCTAGACGATACAGTTTCCGCTCGAAACAAGGTTGAGCGGTTATTCCAAGAGTCGGTAATTATGATAACTGATATTGAACAAGCAATATCTGACTGTCATGCATTTATTGCCCAACAAGCAGGTCCTAATCTTCGCGGATGTATTTTGACTTTATGTGCTGTGTACGCTCTTGTTCATCCTACCAATAAGAAGGCGGAGTTAGCTCGTTTGTTGGTTTTAAAAGATGAAGTGGGGATGCTACAAACTCATCGATTGATTGCGCTAGATAAAGCGCGCAAGGGTTATTAGGAGCATAAGTAAACGCTAGACATGGCTCGAGAAGCCTCTGCTTCTAGTGATGTTATGTACAATGTTCATCAAGTGTTTGAAGAGGTGCGTAATGTTTATACCGACTCCACTACTCAGTATGGTGAAGTGCTTTTAATGATGCAAGACTTGGATCAAGACATTGCTCATTGTCGCTCGCTTATAACTGAACGATCCTAAGAGGGTTGCTGTCATCATCACTTTTTTTTTTTTTTTTTTTTTAGGGATTCATAAATGCTTTTTGGGGTCTTGTGTTGTTTGGTTATATATATATACAAGCAGCTAACCCGGTGCATACGCACCGGCTGTTTCCATAGTGTCTAAATGGTAGGCATCCAAAATTTGGTCGGCAGAGATAGTAAGCCAAATGTGTGTGACACTTTAAAGGTTGTAATAAGTACTATGAACGAAAAACGTTGATACCGTATGATCCTGATCAGAAAAAAAAATAGTACCTTTCTATCTTTCTGGATAATAATATATAGTCTTGACCTTGTATCAGCTTTTGTTACTATAGGTAGTCTATAGTTACGTCATTGTTTGTGTTTTAGTTACACGGGCTTTAATCTTGACTTCTACGCAATTAAGGTGGTAACCCTAGCATAGGTACAGGGTACAATGTCGTTCCCTAAGTTTATGAAGGAAAAAAATTCTTTAGCTCCACCAATTAATCACCGTTTAGCCCACGCTTCTTAGAACAAACATAAAAACCCCTATTTCTTTCGGTCATAGTAGTCTCATGTCCATCTGTTCTAAAAGAATGTTTATATTTACCCATTATTGTTATTCTTCCAATAAACTCTTGAAAAGGCGAGGGTACCCAAATATACCTCAAGCTAAAACTTTTCCTACCTATAAGTCCTTTCTCCAAAAGTGATTGTCTATGGATTGAATCGAGACAATACAACTAATCGGTTCACACTTCGTGTGATCGTCTATGGATACGAAATCGAGACAATACAACAACGAAGTATGTTACTTGATAAAAAGGTTCGGACTTAACCAAACACAATAGGATTCACTTATCAAGTAAATAGGAATTAATGTTTGTGTGATTTAATTTAATTATAATAAAACAATTATAATGCGGAAATATAAAGTAAATGGCACAGCGAGATTTTGTTAACGAGGAAACCGCAAATGCAGAAAAACCCCGGGACCTTGTCCAGAATTGAATACTCTCAGGATTAAACTGCTACACAAAATTACACCTAACTTCGTATAGTTGAGACCAAGCAACTAAACCTGTAGTTCACCTACTTCCGTCTATATTCCCATGCCTCCGACCTAAGTCACGTACTTGGAACAATTCCTTTGGTTCGTATTCCAAACAGTAAAGGAACAACAAATCTGTTTAGTATCAACTCTATTCAACCAAGTGATATGAGTCGGACAAAGGCTCTTCTGTTTATCTTAACATAAACTCCTTCGTCAGGTCCTTAGATCTATCTTATGTACAATTATCGAAGTAATCGTTTAAGATTAAGCCAACAACACTCTTAATCCAAAGAATTGTGTTGATGCCGATCTACTCAATTAATCAATCCAATCTATCACAAGGATAAACCGATTATTAATTGGATCCTCTTTTACCGAAACAAGTATTGTGCACACCAAAGATTATGAACCCACAAATCAGAAATCTTCAATATCTTCTTTGTCTTCAAATCTTTTTAGATCTTCAATAAACACCTGCATACAATTACTTGAATCTCTTGTGATCAATCACGCACAGAACGAAGTCTGTTAACAATGGATTATCACAAAATCGTCTTTAGAACTAACAACAGTCTAAAGATCCCTGTCGAAACTCTGAACTAGTTTGAGTGAATCTTATATCAGAAGAGAAGATTCTCAAGCATAAACAAACTAGGTGCAATCAAAGTTCAACCATCGTTAGTAAATCAAATCAATGAAATGAAAACAAAAGATAAACCTCAATTATCTAGTTTCCCACCAACGGTACTAATAGAGCTTCTCAATCCCAAAGAAGGCTTTAAATTGAGTGGTTGTAAAAGATTTCGCCTAATTAGGTTACTCTCCTCTACGAATAGGCGGGTTCACCAGTACCAGCACAACAAGAGGTAGTTTGCTGTTACGAAGGATTAGTTTGCAAGAAAGGCAAACTTCAAGTATATATAGACAAGGAAGTTTGGACACCAAGGAATTTCCAAAACCGAAAATATTCTCAAGATATTCATTAAAGCACAAATTCGGTTTCCATAATTCCTGGAAATGCTCTGTCCAAAAATAATGATCGAAATCTCTCAGAAAATCTCTAATTAGTAAATGCACATTACTAATTCTTATTTTCCTAAAAATGTAGTTAATAACCTTAATTAAAAGATTCTTAACTTATTTATGTTTTGATCCTGGGATTCTCTACCCTTAGCTATTAAGGAATAACTTTGAACAATTAAATAATAAACGTTCAAAGTATGTCGACATCTTAACTTTGTAAGTTATCTTTCACACTTACAACCTTGAAACCGATTTGCCACACTTCCAAACAAGTTTAGAATTGGTTCATCTGACTTTCAAGAACTATGCGATTGATCAAATAACATTCAATCACAAATCATGGGTTTAACGGTTCTACCAAAACAAGTTTCGGTTCTACCTTCCATGTGAGTACTGTGCATAGTCACACTAGCTTTCCAAAAATCGGTTGGCTAGGTACTAGGATCGGTTCCCCACATATATATGGTATCTAACTTATATGTGTTGCACATGTCGATAGGATCGGTTCCCCTTTGCCTAAAAACGTGTTGCACATGTTCATAGGATTGGTTCCCCTTTCTGCTATAAACCTTGCTGCACCTCATACAAGGATCGGTTCCCCTTTGTGATGTACTGCACCTCTTACTAGGATCGGTTCCCCTTTCCATATTTGATCAGACATAAAATCACAAACCCGATCATACCATCTCAGGTGATTACTTAAGATCGGTATCACTAATAAAAGTCATACCAATACATAAGTCAGGCCTTTGTGAATAGTTTTACCAAGAACACAACAAGTCATGAACGGTTATACTAAATCACACATATTGGATGTTCACAAGATATGCAATTAATAACAATCCCAATAACGCCTGGCGATTTCCTTTTCAACTCACAAACAAGTTTATGAACTTACTTCCTTAGAACACATGTAAAACATTGTTCCCTAGGATGAAATCCTCACCTCATACCCATACATAATCACAATAACATTCAAATGATTATGGCGATGTCTTATCTACAAAGTTTAATGGTTAAGCAATAAACCTCGTAATGTATTCCTTAATACTATGTCTATCTAGAGTTCAAATATGCTTCGAAGTTTTGTTTTCAATATGCACGACTTGAAAGATATGTTAGGGAATGAAACAGTTCAAGTCAAATATCACTAACCTCAAGTGGAAGGATGATTGTAGTCGTTGTAGCTCCTTGCTTCTTCACATCTTCAAGTCTTCGCAATACTTGTAAAGTCTCATTATCCTAATACTTTCAAGCTAACCTATACGAAGTTGACTCTAGTACGTAATCAAGCGACTCTTAACATGAGTTTTGATTCACTAAAATATGACAACCAAACTTGACATACCAACGCTTGGTAGGTCAACCGAGCTATGCTCTAACACCTCTGCCAAGTTTTCATTAGGATATGTAAGAATATGAAATTGTATATAACGACCACGTACTATATGAGACAGGGTCCAAGAGCATAGCTCAGTAGTATCCCATCACAACAAATTCCTTTATTTTCGATGACCTATTAATGCCCATGGCGGGATCTTTTTCTATGTCGAATAAGATACGTTGGTAGAACAGCTCTCCCGAAATTGGATGTACATGGAAAACTCGCCTCTTTTTCTTTGGATGTGTCTGTCATCATCCAACGCATTGTTGTGATGAATTCAACGACTTTAGATAGATACCATTTCTGGCTTTTTTCGCAGTTTTGTGTGGAGTTTCTAAGATTCCCATTTGTATATTAGAGTTTCTGCAACTTGAATGACACACATGCTTAAATAGATTCAATTTTAGCTAATATTATAAATTCTACATAATGGCATTCTCTATTATATTTATAAGGGATGCTACCTGGGTGTAAATTATTGAAGACCTCTTTGTAGAGAATTTTCTGTGTGAAATATATTGGTTGTTATCAGTTCTCTTTAGAAGAATATTCAAGCCTTCTCTTGATGCCATTCTAGATACTGTCATATAAAACTATCCATGAGGATAAGTGGTGTTGGAAAATATATGCCCACATTATGTACAGTGTGACTTTCGCCCTTGTTGATTGTCATAGCAAAGCATAATTTTACATGGAATTTCCTTCTTCTTAATATGAAAGATAAGCTTGCGGCACTAGGATGCAATATTACCATTGGAGCGTACAACTACAACCCGATGTGGTTCCCTATTGTGATCTATTCTTCCATAACCCTTTTACCAATTTCCTTCCAAATTAACCGTGTTCCATTGCAAAGACTCGTGCTCTAATTTATGTTCTGACAATATAACTGGAACTCCAGTTTTAAGTTATGAGTGATGGTTTGATATTTCTGAAAATTGCTGGGAATTCTGAAAACATCTCGATGTTGAATGGATCTTGTCATCAGGCTAATGTTGTCTGAACTCAAGAAATGATGTGTTTCTCCGGACGTTCGAAATAATGTAATAGTTTATTACATCTACACTCTCGTTAGTTGGTGCCAATATACCTCTTTCACTTAAATGCTCTGTGTTTCCATATCTGTCGAGCATGCTTGGATACATGACAAAAACAATTTGTTTCACGCAATTCTCATATGGTACAATTAGGTACTCATTTGGTATTTTGATTCAAGTTGGCTCTTCCATATTGTTAAGTGCAATTCCCGAAATATTTCCATATCCAAGATCAAGTACCCATTCACCGAATTCTTCTTTTTCTTTCCTTGTAGGTGGAATTCCATAAATTAGTCGCATAATTGTCAAGGTTGAAGATTATGAATGCCTACAAAGTGACGAGTTAGCGGTGATGTGTCTTGCGCGTGATACGTTTGAAATCGAGAATTCTTGCTGGCATGAACAGTTACCAGCTGCGGACCATCTTGTAATGAAGATTCAGAGTGAAGGCGGGCTGCCTGATATGACTCTTCTTGAATATCGTGGTTATTGCCTCTAGAAGCGTTTGATTACTCATTTTCGGTGTGTAGAAACGGATCATACAATGAGATCTATTGAAGTAGCTCTTGCCGAAGTTCACGGGGCGCTCCGTGCGCTACCCTGATTTTTTTTTTTATATATATATATATAGTCTTGAGATTACCAGAAAAGAATGATTAGAGGTTATGGGAGAATCAGTCAGTGCATTATCTTTGTTTATCAGAAAACAGAAAATGGAGTTGTTACAAGCTACTGTTACTGGGAATGCTCGACTTTTACGTGATTGTGAGGATATATTTGAAGTAAGCCAGACGTAATACTTTCATGCAATGGATTTATATGTGGATCGGTTGAGCGCTTATAGAGTCGACCCTTTAGTGGAGAATGCCACAGCCTCGGATAAGGCATTTGAAACATTTTCTGACGCTCGTGCTCGGATGGAATATCGAGAGAACGATTTATCTATTGTGCGTGGTAGGCTAAGGCGCGCACGCTCAGTATTGACTTCATTTCTTTAGCATATTTTATTAGGCTTTTATCCATGTTGCACTTTGTTTTATCCACTTTATGTATTTACTCCGGGTGTGTACGTTATCTACTAGTGAATATATATCAATGATGTTGTCCTTGATTGACTTTAGTATTTTCTACGCAATACCGTTGTCCAAAGTTTACCTTTGGGATTTTGCTTTTTCATTATTTATGCTTGCGCTTCATCTATTATAGACCCACTTGGGACGATCAAGTAAATCACTTCTCGAATAGTCAGGACCAATATTGTGTCTACAGTTATCCTCAAGGATATCTTAGTGCGATTTATTAGTCATGCATGGAACCTATCCAGACTCGGGGCTATTGGTGCACTCATTCGTCGTGCACGAAACCTAGCCAGACTCGGGGCTATTGGTGCACTTCATTGGTCATACACGGAGCCTAGCCAGACTCGGGGCTATTGGTGTAATTCATTGGTCGGGAAAGAAACCTAGCCAGACTCGGGGCTATTGGTGCACTTCATTGGTCGTGCACGGAACCTAGCCAGACTCGGGGCTATTGGTGCACTTCATTGGTCATGCACGGAACCTATCCAGACTCGGGGCCATTGGTGCACTTCATTGATCATGTACAAAACCTAGCCATACTCGGGGCTATTGGTCATGCACGGTTCATTGGTCATGCACGGAACCTAGCCAGACTCGGGGCTATTTGTAGTGACACATAATTAAGATAAGAGTACTCATTTTATTAATAATCAGCCATCCGACATACATTTAGTTATTATGCGTAATAAGCTTTTAACCATTTACCGTCAATAGGAGTATTGATCCGTGATCCATTCATCCGCTTGAGGTAATAATATCCGCTCTCCGCCGCTTCACTAATCATGTACGGGTAGCAAATTAAGATAAGAGTACTCGTTTTATTAATAATTATCCATCCGACATACATTTAGTTATTATGCGTAATAAGCTTTTAACCATTTACCGTTAATAGGAGTATTGATCCGTGATCCGTTCATCCGCTTGAGGTAATAATATCCGCTCTCCGCCGCTTCACTAATCATGTACGGGTAACAAATTTTCCTGCCTTTTCATTTCGTTGGACGTGCGAGGCAATCTTCATGACTACATCATTGATGGAGAAAGTTCTTTCTTTTACCTTCTGGTTGTAATATCTCGTAGTCCGCTGCCTATAATTTTCCGCAAAACGTTCGGCTTTGGCTCTTCATTCCTCTAAAGTATCAAGGGGGGTGAATCGACTAACTTCGTCCGGAGTATTGAGGCTAGCCATGGCTACTCGTACTGAAGGAATGAAAATTTCTGCTGGTAGTATGGCATCCTCCCCGTACACCAAGGAGTAAGGTGAATCCCCTGTTGAACTTCTTTTGGAGATGCGATATGCCCAAAGCGTGAGTGGCAGCTGTTCATGCTAGCTTCTGTGGTGATCGTGTACCAGTCGGCTTAATATTCTCAACAATGTTTTGTTAGTGGCTTCTGCCTGTCCATTTCCCTGAGGGTAATAGACAGTTGAAGTATGAAATTTAATGTCGTACTGATCTAACAATTCTTTGGCGGTCTGGTTGACAATGGAGGTTCCGTTATCCGAGCGAATGATCATTGGCGCGCCGAACCAACATATGATATGCTCTTTGATAAATGCTGCGATGGTGGCTCCGGAGTAATCACGAAGTGGAATGGATTCTACCCATTTTGAGGAGTACTCGGTTGCAATGATAATATACTTATGTTGTCCGGATGAGGTTGGACTAATATGTCCAATGATATCGAGTTCCCAGCTATGGAAAGGCCATAGGGTAACAATACTGTGTAGCAACGATGTGGAGTGCGTATTAGCGGTCCGTGGCTTTGGCACTGCTGACATCTCTTCACATGCTCGGTTGTATCAAATTCCATCGTAGGCCAGTAGAATCCTCCATCATACAATTGTAGAAAAAGCTTCCTCATACCCTGATGCTCCGCATTATGAGATGTAGTCATTACTATCTCTACGTCTTCTTGTGATAAACAGTGTAGTATCGTATCCCCATAACTTTTCCTATAGAGTACTCCTTCATTCATAAAGAATCGACCGGCTTTCCGCTGGATCTTGAGCGCGTATTGTCTATTTTGCGGCAGATGTTCATGCTGAATGAAATCTATGTATGGCTGCCTCCAATCTTCTATTTCTGCACTGCATACCTATGCTTGTTGTGGAGGTGCTCGGAAATCTTCATATTTATCTTGTGTTACTGCTGCTTGGACTGCCATGTTCGGCCAGTACACTCCCATCCTATGTAGGCGTCGATATAGCAGTATTTCCCCTGTTTGTCCACGGGATTCTCTGTGAACGCAACTTAGTATTTCTTGTGCTTCTATCTTTCCTACGCTGCGTGATAAGGCCCATCCGGGTGTTCGGTAATATAGTGCTCCTCGTACTATGACGAATTGCTTTAGTACCTTTGTGGGCAACAATTGCTCGTTCGCTTCTCTATTTAAATCCTCAATATAAGCCGTCCTCCAATCGTCCTTTTGCTCAAATGTTGCTTCTTCTTTCCATGTACTCGGTAGCGCTATTTTCTTCACTACTACAGTCCCCTCATCCGCCTCATTCAATTGCATTTTTCTCGGCTAAAGTGGTTAATTCATCGGCATGGCAGTTGGTGGTTCTACCCGTATGCTCGATGACATTACTTCCTCTTCTTGCTATCAACTCTTGGACTTATGCTCGATAAGGAGCTAAGTGCGCCTCTTTCACTTGGAAGTCTCCTGATATTTGATTCGTAACCAGCTTTGAGTCTCCTTTTATGTCTATCGCTCCCAGATTAAGTTCTTCAGCCATACATAGCCCCAAGATTAATGCCTCATATTCCGCTACGTCATTACTACATTCGAAATCCAACTTGAAGCGAATGATAACAAATCTCATTTAGGTGTTTCGAAAACTATGTCGGCTCCTCCATGGGAACCATATGATGATCCGTCAAAGAACATTGCCCATCGTTCTTCTTCCTCTGCCTCTGCGACTTCTCCGGGTATTTATTCACTTATTTCCGTCATGTCTGTTTCTGGAAACGCGGCCAACAGATCTGCAAACGCTTGTCCGCACGCTCCATGGGACCGCTGGTATTTTAGTTCGGGCTGTCCTGTCGGATAAGACAGGTTTAGTGGCGAGATAGGCGATTGGATTAGCAGTTTCCACCACTATGGTCTCATGAGCGAGCAAATACGACCTCAATTTCTGTGTAGCGTAAATGAGTGCCGAGCATGCTTGTTCTGCCTTTGAGTATCTAAACTCTGCATCTCTGAAGCCTCTGCTGATGTAGTGGATCGGACATAATTGATCATTTCCGAGGTCTTGGGCTAGCAATGCTCCGACTGCCATACTAGTAAAAGCTGTGTATAGGTAAAGAGGTTCACCTTTGACAGGTGGTCGCAAGATTCGCGCGCTAATCAGACATTCCTTAAGCTTCTGAAAGGCTCGCTCTTGATCATCTTCCCATTCATACGGCGTATTCTTCTTTAATAATGGTGAGAAGGCGGACAATACCTGTTGTAGTTGCAGGATTTCCTACAACACACCCCTTATAATATTTTCTAGATCTAAATCTATTTCATAATCAAAATAAAGATTAAAGTGCTAAAATTATAAAATGGACACAAGGATTTTTTACATGGTTCGATCAATGTGATCTACATCCATGATTCTTCACTATGATTGTTGAGGTTACATTGATATTACATTTAGAATCTCCATTAATGGATATTTGATAGAACTCTAGATCTAGTTTTGGGGAAGAAGATAATAAAGAAAATAAAGTCTCTCCCTCCTAATTGTGTATCTTCTCTCTCTTAAAAAATTATGTCTCTGATTTACAAAAGTGTATCTCCTCCTTTCTCTCTCCTGCTCTCCTCTTTATATAGGTGTTTACATAGTGGATGACAACTCACATATAGCTCATATTCTCGCAAGCTCTTTGATAATTTCGCAGGCTCTTGCTACCTTCTCGCGAGCTATGGAAAAGAATGAATCTCGCACACTAACGAATGTTGTGCGATATTTGGATCCTACATCTTGCCTCTTAATCCTTGAATATTGCTTGAAGAGCGATCTTTAAGGAAAAATTTGTTGTTGTAGTAGTCTTTGATCTTTGTTGATGAAGGAACGAGCGAAAGAATACTTTTCTTGAAAAGTACGTACTTGCCTCTATTCTTTTGCGAAGTTCCGAAGCTTTGCGAAGTAATTAGAAGTATCAATCCTTGAAGTATAAGAAGTATGAAGTATCCTTGAAGTATAAGAAGTATGAAGTATCCTTGAAGAAGTATAAGAAGTATCCGTCCTTGATCGCGAATAAGAAGTATTGCAAAATTATTACTCCACGTTCTCTGCCTCATGCAATGCTGTAATGCAAATAAGAATATAGATTAGTATTCAACATTTCTTTTATCAAAAATATTCATTTAATTGCAAGTTCAAATCTTTTTTCTTTGTTTTGATTTCCTTTGTATAACTTGTTTCATCTCATACGATAAACATCTTTCATGGAAATGATCCTAATGAGGTCTTATGCAGCCTGTTGATGGAAGGTCTTACTAGCCTGTTGATGGAATGTCTTATTTTGCCTCCTACTACTCTCCATGTTAGATATCATTCTCATTTGAGACAAAGCAAATATTTAAGGGAAATATATAAATTGCTCTGTGCGAGATTTTTCTCGGTCTCTTTTGTAATATCTGCGAGATTTTTCTCGGTCTCTTTTGTAATCGTGAAATCTTTGTAATTCTGCGATTGTATCGCGTTTTGTAAATCAAATCAAAAATCTTTTATTTGTTGTAAGTAAAATGTTCAAGGAAAGTGGTACTTAGCTTTTGTGGTTTGATGTTGTTGTCAAAGAAGTGAATAAATGCCTTGAAATGTATGAACTTCGCGCAGCAAAAAGAAGTGTGAAAAGTGAGACTTGAACCCTTGACCTGCCTCTTGCATATTCTCGTAGCATACCAACTGTTCTAACCCTCTCTTGCGAAATTAATTTGCGAGATAATCATCAACTTTCTTCTTTGCGAAATAATCATAGTCCGTGCGAAATTTCACATAACAAAGATAAATGTGCGAGAAGCAAGAATTGATCCTGCGACCTGCTGCTTGCATTCATGTCTCTTGACCAACTGTGCCAGTTCTCTTGTGCGAAATTATCGCACACTTGTTAAAACTTGATTTGCTCTTCGCTGGTAGCAACCCAAAAATATGTAAAATGTGCGAAAAATTCGCAGGAGGTAGGAATTGAACCTACATCCTTGTTCATGCATCGAATCAAATGAACCATCTGTGCCAACCCTCCTTTGCGAAATTTCTGTGCGAAATAATCATAAACTCTCTTCTGTGAGAAATACTCTTGCGAAATATCCATGCGAAAAATACACATTCGTTGGGATTTGAACACACGACCATGAACTCATTAACTTCGCAGGTGACCAACTGTGCTGCCTCTTGTTTGCGAAATTATGAAACAACTTTGCGAAATTATTCATTTTTTCATCCTCTGTAAAAAGAAGAAAACTATGCTCATAGGCGAATTCGAACTTGCGACCACAAACACACATGTTGTTTCTCTGGACCAACTTTTCAAGAACTTCTCTGCGAAATTAACTCATAACTTTTTTCCTTATTCTCTTATTCGCCACTGAAGATGATAATAAAATGAAAACTATGTATCTCTGCGAATTCGAACCCATGACCTATTGTTTGTTCGCTCAGCCTTGAACCATCTATGCGAATTTCTGTTTGTGATAAAAATTGCAGCATCTGCCTCTTATCTTCTCTTCGTCCTTCCTTAATTTCTTTCAACAATTTGCTTCTTGCTTTTTCTCCTGAATATGGAAATCTTCTATTGAAACTTTGGTTTTCTTCTCTGAAAGTGTAATTTCTTCCATGAAATTTCCATTTTTGAACCTAAACTTTATAGATCTAGAAAAATATACACACTACACAGTTGATGACTTCAAGTATCCATAGAAATTAAATATCAACACCGAATCTTCTTGAACCAACAAGTTACAGGAAGGATAAATCCTTTACTCCTCCCTGTTTCTAGCGCCAAATGTAGTTGCAGGATTTCCTACAACACACCCCTTATAATATTTTCTAGATCTAAATCTATTTCATAATCAAAATAAAGATTAAAGTGCTAAAATTATAAAATGGACACAAGGATTTTTTACATGGTTCGATCAATGTGATCTACATCCATGATTCTTCACTATGATTGTTGAGGTTACATTAATATTACATTTAGAATCTCCATTAATGGATATTTGATAGAACTCTAGATCTAGTTTTGGGGAAGAAGATAATAAAGAAAATAAAGTCTCTCCCTCCTAATTGTGTATCTTCTGTCTCTTACAAAATTATGTCTCTGATTTACAAAAATGTATCTCCTCCTTTCTCTCTCCTACTCTCCTCTTTATATAGGTGTTTACATAGTGGATGACAACTCACATACAGCTCATATTCTCGCAAGCTCTTTGATAATTTCGCAGGCTCTTGCTACCTTCTCGCGAGCTATGGAAAAGAATGAATCTCGCACACCAACGAATGTTGTGCGATATTTGGATCCTACAGCTGTGCCAACCCTGGGATAAATCTCCGGACGTAAGATATTCTTCCTATTAAAGTTTGCAACTCTTTCACATTTGCGGGCGGCGTCATAGTGGTAATCGCTTCCACCTTGCTCGGATCAATTTGTATTCATTTGTTTGTAACAACGAATCCCAAGAACTTTACGGAAGTAACACCAAAAGCGCATTTGAGGGGGTTCATTTTTAGGTGATATTTTCTGCACATGTCAAAAATGCGCTTCAAGTGATCCAAGTGATCTTCTCGCGCCTTAGATTTCACCACAATATCATCTATGTCTACCTCCATTATTTGGTGCATCATGTCGTGAAAAATGGCTACCATCGCCCGCTGATAGGTTGCGCTTGCGTTCTTCAGTCCAAAAGGCGTCACAATATAGTAAAAATTTCCATACGGCGTCTAAAAAGCTGTTTTGTGAGCATCCTCCGCTGCCTCCACTGAACCCATCCATAAAAGATAACATATCATGACCGCACGTGTTATTCACCATTACATCTATATTTGGCACCGGGAAATCATCTTTAGGACATGCGCGATTCAAATCTCGATAATCAATACAACATCGGACCTTTCCATTCTTCTTAGCCACTGGCAGCTTCTCCACTTCCTCCTTGATGACGAAATCTATCTTTTCCGGAAAATTGCGGCCTCTGCTGCTTAACTGGCTTTTACTCGGGTGAAACACTGAGATTATGCGCGACTAAGCTATTATCCAGGCCAGGCATTTCATCAAACGTAAACGTGAACACATCTTGGTATTCTCGGAGCAACTTGATCATCCGCGCCTTTTCTTCTCCTTGCAAATGTTTGCTGATGCGTACGCAACGGGGGTTGTTCTCTGAACCGAGGTTAATTTCATCTAACCCATCAAGTCTTGGATCGACTTTTATCTTTTACTAGGTATCACCCCGGCCTACGGCCGGGACTCAACCTTTGGTTAGCCGGTTTTGAAATTACGGGGACTAAACTTTATAAAAAAGAAAATGTGACAAATTTTTCTAAATGAATCAAAACTGAAGTTAACTACGAATTTACCGATTCACCTCATTGGTCAACCCCTCAAAAGGGGGATCCAAATTCAAATACAACGCCAAGAGATAGTACCTAGCTCGAAATTATCTAAACACTATCTCTTTATTTTGTCCAACAATATTTGGAAACGAAAATTAATTATTGATATAAATACCAAAAGAATTATAATTTGTCACAGGTAACCGATAACGTATAATTTTAGTCTGGAAGGTATTACATCTGTGTGATTGTGGTCATATGACATTGGTTGAACTTTATGTTCTATTGCCCATTTTTATATCCAAATAGAAATCCTGGCATTTTTAGGGGCGACCCCAAAAGAATTAGGGTCGACACAAAATGAGAAAAAAGGTCACCCAAACCTAAAACAAAGCCACCCCTTATCTCAAATTTTTCGAAATGGCAAATATGCCCTCCATAATCGGTAGTTAAGTCTACAATCGGGAGAAATTTGTTATATAGAGGAGATTCCATTTTCATATGATTGAGAATTTCCACAATCGGTAGTTTCATGATGTTTATTGCCTACCGATTGTACAATCGGTAGTTTCATAATGTTTATCGCCTCCCGATTATGGTAATAGCACCAAATTTGAAATTTTCAAAAACTAATAGGAATTTTAGATTTCTCTATTTCCACAATCGGTAGTTTTATGATGTTTATTGCCTACTGATTGTACAATCGGTAGTTTCATAATGTTTATTGCCTCCCGATTATGGTAATAGCCCAAATTCGAAATTTTCAAAAACCAATAGGAATTTTAGATTTCTCTATTTCCACAATCGGTAGTTTTATGATGTTTATTGCCTACCGATTGTCAATCGGTAGTTTCATAATGTTTATTGCCTCCCGATTATGGTAATAGCCCCAAATTCGAAATTTTCAAAAACCAATAGGAATTTTAGATTTCTCTATTTCCACAATCGGTAGTTTGATGAAGTTTATTGCCTACCGATTGTACAATCGGTAGTTTCATAATGTTTATTGCCTCCCGATTATGGTAATAGCCCCAAATTCGAAATTTTCAAAAACCAATAGGAATTTTAGATTTCTCTATTTCCACAATCGGTAGTTTCATGATGTTTATTGCCTACCGATTGTACAATCGGTAGTTTCATAATGTTTATTGCCTCCCGATTATGGTCGTAGCCCCAAATTCGAAATTTTCAAAAACCAATAGGAATTTTAGATTTCTCTATTTCCACAATCGGTAGTTTCATGATGTTTATTGCCTACCGATTGTACAATCGGTAGTTGCATAATGTTTATTGCCTCCCGATTATGGTCGTAGCCCCAAATTCGAAATTTTCAAAAACCAATAGGAATTTTAGATTTCTCTATTTCCACAATCGGTAGTTTCATGATGTTTATTGCCTACCGATTGTACAATCGGTAGTTTCATAATGTTTATTGCCTCCCGATTATGGTCGTAGCCCCAAATTTAATTTTTTCAAAAACCAAAGTTAGGAAGAAAAGAACATAGTCACAATCGGTAGATAATTTTTTTTTCTAAACTACCGATTATGAAGGGACATATAAGTATTTTCAACCTATTTTGTCATTTTGTGTCGCCCCTAATTCTTTCGGGGTCCCCCTAAAAATGCCAGGATAGAAATCCGCCACCCGAGTTTTCATTAAAACAATTTGATTATGAAAAAACATTATAAAGAAAATTTAATAAATGTACACATATGGATCTCTTAAATTCATGAAGCAGACAGTAGCAGTCACCAGGCTTAAAAAGTATATGAAATTCTCAGGACCCTCCAATTTGGATGCTACCCGTATAGGACAACACTCCACTTGATAAACAATCTCTTCTTGTTCCTTGTTGTTGTTTTTTTTTTTTTTGATACCCCTTGTTCCTTCTTAAACCCACCATTTTCATTAGGTATTATCATTACATTTTCACTATTGTTTTGTTTTCCTTTCTAGTTTCTAAGTGAGGGTCGAAATATTATTTTCCTTTATAAAGACATTACAGAATGCTATTATTTCTTTTCATTTTATTCCGGACTTAGATTAGAATTCATACTAATCGGTTTATATAAGAATCAGATTATTGGGGCTTTAAACAGCTGGGTTTTTTGGGGCTATATAGGGTCATGAAATAGCAACCCATAGAGCCCCTTAACCACCTATTTTTAATAATACCTAATGTACCCTTAATTAAATTAGTGTTAATTAGGATGATTAACTAAACTAATTAAAATTAGTGAAATGATTATACTAATCATTAGATTAAACTTTTGAAAATCAAAACTATTGTTTTTCTTTCTTTTTTTTTTGGATTTGCAAGAAGGAAAGAGGATTTTGATGAAATTTTTTGAAATTTTTTGAAGAGAGTGATGAAATATATCCTAAAAAATAGTCAAGAGAACCTTATAAACATGTCCCCGTAACAATTTTGATTGATTCAACTCAGTTAAAAATCATAAAAATTCTGGGTTTTTCTAGGGGTTACGGTTGGGATATGTTGTCGACCCAACCGAAATCAACACTTTACGGTGGGTGATCGGTTGTCAGCCGAGCAAAAATAATTTCACTTTCTCACTCTACTGAATATAAATGAAGTACGTGGTAAGAAAGAGTTTGTATCCACAGAGAGGCAATTGTTGTTATGCGATTTTCAGTTTCTAAGGTAACCAGGGGGGATTTTTGTTGTTTTAGCAAAGTAATAAAATAAAATAAAGCAAAGCAAATAATTGGAATAATCAATAGAGAGAAGATATTGGTCATGGGATAGTATCATTCACAAACATGTATTTTCATCAATGACTAGAATTGATATTTTAATCTCTAATTTAATAAAAGTCCTAGGATACCTTGATCGCAAGAATATCCCGCTAATTCTCTGATTTCATCACAACCACATTAAAAGATGTATATGTGAATTCTTCCTAGAAAGCAACCTAACGTGTAAAAGCACAATCAAGTTTAACTCCCTAAAAGCAATAAGTTCTATGGAATAAGACCAATCAATGCAAACGAACGTGTAAAAGCACTAATCCGTTTTAACAAAAGTTATGATTCACTTGTGACTAGTAGGATATATTACTACAAGCACTACCCACAATTATGCTACTTAGAATCAGGAATAAACAACTTTTTCGTATTGAAAACCCTAATATAGCAATAAGGATGAAGGCAAACTCAATCGATTCCGGACTCGACTAAACAAGCATTCAAATTATATAACACTATTAATTGTGAATCACAAACAATAAATTATTGAGACAAAACTAATTCATTGAATCAAATATCATGTTGAGAAATCAACATTATCCCATAACCAATAATAGTTGTTTAGCTACTCATAGCTTTTGAGTTCATCATAATCATAATCAATAATAAAATAATGAAGAAGATGAAAAACAAATGAAAACCAAACCCTAGTCGCCGCTCTCCAAAACTCCCAAGTAGAAAAATAGTGATACTTAAAGTTATATAAAACTTTCTCCTTTTGTAGCTTTTCATCTTTCCAAAACTAGGTCTTCAAAGCCCAAAGTCCAATAACAAGATTTCCACCAAGCCCATATGTGAGGAATACCAATGTGAAAATATGTCCCAAAAATAGTCGCCGGAAAACTGGTATTATGGCCAGAAATTGGCCGGAGAAGTGACCGGAAGAGAGCTCAGGTGACCGGCAAAGTCCACCCGGTCACCGGTCAAATATAACGGCCCGCTGTTAAAACTGACGGTCAATTTAACGGACACTAACGGCATTATTGAGTCAGCGGCTGAGTCAGGAACGAGTCAGCTCTGAGTCACCTTGGCTAGACCATTTGCAGTTTGCACATGCCATACCTGTAGGATCCAAATATCGCAACAACAACATACTCGCGATATTGTCATTAGCAACATTGCGAAACCGTCGCAAACTAACATCAAAAATAACGTAACAGACGAAACCAACAGAAATACGAGAAAAGGTATGAAGAGTTCGCGAGAAGGTAGCAAGAGCCTGCGAAATTATCAAAGAGCTCGCGAGAATATGAGTTGTATGTGAGCTGTCATCCACTATGTAAACACCTATATAAAGAGGAGAGCAGGAGAGACAAAGGAGGAATAATTTTGGAGAGATAGATTTTTGTAAAAGGGAGAGACACATTTTAGAGAGAGAGAGATATTATTTTTCTTTATCATCTTCTTCCCCCTAATAATTAGATCTAGAGCTCTAGAAAATATCCATTAATGGAGATTTCCAATGTAATATTATTGTAACCTCAACAATCATAGTGAAGAATCGTGGATGTAGATCACATTGATCGAACCACGTAAAAAATCTTATGTGTCTATTTAAATTTCTAGCACTTATATTTTGAGATTTAGGTGATTAATAAGTTTAGATCTAGAAATTATTATCAAGATATAGTGAGGGGTGTAGTGTGGGAAATCCTGCAACTACATATTGGCGCTAGAAACAGGGAGGGGGAGAGTAATGGATTTTGTCCTTCCTGTAACTTGTTGGATCAAGAAATTTCCATGAAAATTAGTTATTGTTCATATTTATTTCTAGATCTTAAAGTTTCAGGAGCAAAAATGGAAATTTTATGGAAGAAATCACACTTTCAGGGAGAAAACACCGTCAACAATTCAAGGAAGAAAGCCAATTTTTAATGGAAGATTTCATATTCAGGAGAAAAAGAAAAGAGGAAAATTGTTGAAGGAAATTAAGGAAGAACGAAGAAAAAGATAAGAACAAAACGCTGTGATTTTTATCACAAACAGAAACTCGCACAGATGGTTTGAGTTGGAGCGAAGAAGCTTGATGTCGCAAGATCAAATCTCGCCACAGTCATATTTTTTCACATTTTTTCTACAGCCTAGAGAGGAAAAAATGTATAATCTCGCAAGGTTGTTTCATTATCTCGCAAGCAAGAGGCAGCACAGTTGGTCACCTGCGAAGTTAATGAGTTCATGGTCGCGAGTTCAAGTCTCAACGAACGTGTATTTTTCACATGGATTTTTCGCAACAGTATCTCGCAAGAAGAAACTAAGTGATTATTTCGCAGAAACACTTCACAGAGGCAGGGCTAGCACAGTTGGTCAGGATGCATGAATGCAAGCATGAGGTCGCAGGATCAATTCTTGTCTCTCGCACATTTATTTTTGTTATGCGAAATTCCGCACAGACTTTGCTTATCTCGTAAAGAAGAAAGTTGATGATTATCTCGCAAGTTAATCTCGCAAACGAGGGTTAGAACAGTTGGTATGGTGCGAGAATATGCAAGAGGCAGGTCAAGGGTTCAAATCTCATTTCTCACAATTCTTTTTGCTGCGAGATATTTATATTTTATGCGACGTCCATACATTTCAAGGATGATAGCTTCGCAAGCAAATCATATACTTCGCAAGAGACAACAACAGTAGCAAACCGCAAATGATATGATATTATGAGAATGAATGAAAGAAATGACAGAAATGAAAGAATGAGTGAAGGAAGTGACAGAAATGAAGGAACGAATGAAAGAATGAAGACATGCGATAATTTCGCAAAGATAATGAGAAGAGATAATAAAAAATGAATGATTGAATGAATTGACAAAAATGATTGAGTGAGTGAATGGGACGAACCTTTATGGCGTACACCCTAGTTCGCGAATGATATTTCGTAAGAGGCAAATGTAAGACCTAAAGTGCGTCATATAAGGGGGTATCTCTTGACATGACTCGGGGAAAAGGTTACACCGCTCCTGGAACCTGAGTCATGGAGATTTGGGGCCCATGAAAGCCTATCCGGAAGAGGTACCTTGGATTCCCAACTATATGTGTAGGTTATACCCTGGTTGGGCGACCGAGGGTCTCTTCCAAGGAGTCAGCGTATGATCAAGGCGCCGAGGTACACGGTTGAGTCAAGAGTGCGGGGAGCATGGAACTTCCTTACCACTCTTGACAAGTCTTGGCACATCTTTGCACTCGGCCGAAGAAAACTCCACTTAGGGTGCAGCCTTGTAACCATAAACCCTATAGGTATAAGGGATAAGAGGCTGCGAAAACAACTGGTTGTTGTTAAGACCGGATGGGAGGAGCTAGCCTTGTATGGCCGATGTACGCCTCCTTGAAGGGGCAACCAGGGAGATGATAAGGGCGACACCCTCCATTAGGGAGAGTGTCAAAACAGACGCAAATGTCATGAGGCTTTATTTTCGCAAGAAAATTTAGGCTTGTCATATTTGTGCAATGATCCTGCAGAGGCAACAATACTAACGCGAGGGTAAGACGAGATCAATGGGTCTTTTCACGAAAGTGTACGGACGTCCTGCAATTTCGTCGCAAGACGGCAATGTCATGGGGCTTTATGTTCGCAAGGATATTTAGGCCTGTCATATTGTCGCAAATAAAATATCCTGCAGAGGCAATAATACTAAAGAAATGATAAGACAAGATCAATGGGTTATTACATGAAAGTGTAATGACGTCCTGCGATTTTGTCGCAAGACGGCAATGTCATGGGGCTTTATGTTCGCGAGGATATTTAGGCCTGTCATATTGTCGCAATGAGGGGTGGCAAAATAAGACCTTTAACTATGAAGGCAAAATAAGACCACACAAAAACAATGATAAGGCAAGATCAAGGGGTTATTACATGAAAATGTAAAGACGTCCTGCGATCTTGTCGCAATGACAAAATTCAACATAAACAATTTGGATGAAGTGCAGGAATAAGAAAAGATGAAGCACAAGTAAGAACTTGCGAGAAACAATAAATACACAAAGAGGAATGCATATACTAGAGACAAAATCAGAGAAATGAAGAATGGAAGCGATTTAAAGCTACATCAATTTTAGAACGGCGAAATGAGCTAAGTAACACAAACATTAGCTATACATTGCAGTAGATAAGCATTCTCATCATACAAGCATCATAATCGCATCATGAAAGCATTACATAAGCATTTCATGGCATAACCATTGCATATACATTTCATAACATAATCATTACATAAGCATTATACTCGCACAAGTATTTTACAAAATTTTACAGAATTATCCAGAATCTCTTAGCAGAACTATTTATAATCTCTCAAGAGTGTTATTCAGAATCTCTCAGCGATATTATTTGGAATCTCTCGAGGAATTATTCAGAATTTCGCAGAGAATGAGTCATAATTTCTCAGAATGTGATTAGTTTGCGAAATGTGGTTATTTCGCAAAATTATAAGCAACTTGAAGAGATTATACTATCGCATGAGCACAAAGCATGAGGCAGAGGCAAAATGAGAATGAAGATACAACTCCCTCATCCAACATTTTCTTAAAGATTCTAACTTCAAAGATAAAAAACAGAGGCAATTATGGATAACCAAGAAAAAATTTTATGTTCTTTATCTTCTCGGCAAGAATCACTTCCAAAGAAGATATTCACCAGTGAACAACAAGAATCTTCACCAAAAATGGAATAATAACTTCGCATGAACAGAGGCAATACTTCTTATACTTCAAGGATTAATACTTCATATTCACTTCTCAAAGTTTCGGAACTTCGCAAAAGAATAGAACATTGCATGAGGCAAAGAACATGGAGCGAGAGTTTCGCATGATGGATTCGCAATACTTCTTATATTTAGAAGATTAAGTACTTCTTATAATTCTCAAGGATACTTCATACTTCATACTTCTTATACTTCTTCAAGGATACTTCATACTTCATATACTTCGGGATGGTATTTCTTATTTACTTCGCAAAGCTTCGGAACTTCGCAAAAGAATAGAGGCAAGTACGTACTTTTCAAGTCCAGTATTCTTCCGCTCGTTCCTTCATCAATAAAGATCAAAGACTACTACAACAACGGATTTTTTCTTAAAGATCGCTCTTCAAGCAATATTCAAGAAAAAAGAGGCAAGATGTAGGATCCAAATATCGCAACAACAACATACTCGCGATATTGTCATTAGCAACATTGCGAAACCGTCGCAAACTAACATCAAAAATAACGTAACAGACGAAACCAACAGAAATACGAGAAAAGGTATGAAGAGTTCGCGAGAAGGTAGCAAGAGCCTGCGAAATTATCAAAGAGCTCGCGAGAATATGAGCTGTATGTGAGCTGTCATCCACTATGTAAACACCTATATAAAGAGGAGAGCAGGAGAGAGAAAGGAGGAATAATTTTGGAGAGATAGATTTTTGTAAAAGGGAGAGACACATTTTAGAGAGAGAGAGATATTATTTTTCTTTATCATCTTCTTCCCCTAATAATTAGATCTAGAGCTCTAGAAAATATCCATTAATGGAGATTTCCAATGTAATATTATTGTAACCTAAACAATCATAGTGAAGAATCGTGGATGTAGATCACATTGATCGAACCACGTAAAAAATCTTATGTGTCTATTTAAATTTCTAGCACTTATATTTTGAGATTTAGGTGATTAATAAGTTTAGATCTAGAAATTATTATCAAGATATAGTGAGGGGTGTAGTGTGGGAAATCCTGCAACTACAATACCTCAGTCATGTGCCATGATTGCGCACCATTCCTTCCCAGCCTTCAGTTTCAGATGCACTCCTTCACCGCTGCAACTACAGATGTCCAAACACACTGTCACAATTTCACATCCCTTGAGTAACTTCATAACCATTTTCATGTCTTTATTGCATAATCACTTGCAACTCACTCACCACCAGTTCAGCTCAGTCCATTCAACAGCATCAGTTCCATTGCAAATTCCTTGCAGCTTCTTAAGTCCCAGCTGCTTCAAACACCACTGTGACTCCCATGTACAGCTTGACTGCATCTTTCCATTCTAGCACCATTCGCAACTCGCTGCTGCAACAGCTATCTCAGCACCAGAGCATTACTAGCTGCATTCTCTAAAGCTCACGAAGCGGAGTAACACAACTGAACTCCACAGACCCATTAACTCATCTCAATCTACATTCTGCTCTTCATCTCGGCATCAAATCTGCTGTTTAACTCGCTGCGGCACAACATATCAGCTTCACATTAACAACTCAGTAGTTGAGCCATTTCATCTCAGCCCATGTTATTACACTTCCAACCACTACCTGCAATGCCATTACCTGCATCTTAGCTTCAGATCCCCACTAACTCATATGAGTTGCAACCTCAGGTTGTTGCAGAGGACAACAAACTTAACGCCTGCAAGTTACAAGCTCGTTATCTACCCTCCTGCAATGGCATGGCAACTAGCAGAGCCAGCTCTCTGCATCTTCTTACTCTCTTGACCACAACCACCTGCAATCTTTTCCATATGCACTTGAGCCCTCATCTCAGACCCATGGCAATCACCAAAACCACCTGCTGAAAGTCACCACCAACTTCAGTTCATTGTTACAACTCAAACAAACCCATAACTGCAACCACCATTTCAAATCGTCACAACCCATTCTGCCTGGTTCACAACTCATTCTTTTGTAGCTTCAATTCATTCTAATCCTCCAGCACCATTCCAATCTCAGTACCACCATCAATTCCATGGCAACCTACAAACTTGTTCAATAGCACCAACTCAGTTCCAACATCTTGAACTCATTACAGTTCCTTGAAGCAGCAAACAACCCATTTCCATCTCAGGTTCAAGACAGAATCCACAACCTCACTGCAGCAGCTCCTAACATTCATCTAATCAATTCCATAGCCAACTGACTCAAGTAGAGGCTCTCAGTAAAAACACCAGAACCCTTGTAAGCTTCACATACAACATCACCACTTCAATTGAGACTCAACTCAGTTCTCCCAATTTATCAAAGAACCATGAACATAAACAACACCCACAGACTGCAACTCAATTCAATTTGAACTCCACGAATTCTTTAATATATCACCAACTCTTTTGCCTCATTCTACAGCACAACCACCAGCTTCTTCATCTCAATTCATTCCCTGCACCTTCCATTACTATGAACTGACGACAACAACATCATCTCTGAGTCCTCGTTATCCTCCACCACAGCATCAGTTTCTTCTCTGCTTCTTGTGAATTCAACTCAGCAACAAACCAATTGAGCTCAACTGCAACTCTATAAACCAACATGACCTATAACCCTTCTTGCATTCATCAACTTCTCCATCTCATACCCAACAACAGTAACAATCAGTTCCTTCTCAGCACAAGCCTTAATCAAAGAACCAGACCCGTCTTCAAATTCATGACCAAAAACCCTAATTTATCTCAACTGCAATCGAGCAGTCTCTCTGCCAATTTGAAATCTTCAAACCCTTGCCGTCTTGTTCTTCATATAACTCAAGCATCTTCATCTTGATTTCAAATCCGCCAATTCCTCAATTCCATTAGCAGTTCACAACCAGAAACCCCGTCAATCTTCTCGTTCTTCTCAGTATCTAAACCACTCCCAGATTTAACACACTTAAAACTCTGTCTCAGATCCAATCTGCGTTTCTGACTTCAACAGCGTTGTCACCGTCATCTTCGTCCAAGTTCACCTGATTCTTAAGAATCCCAAAAATCTCTCGATCCCTATTTCCTCCAGCAGTAGCCGCACTTCACTCTTGATTTCAGGTTGAAATGAAAAATGAAAAGATAATGATAGCATTTCTTCCCTGAATTTTAGGTCATGTAGGAGAACCGATTTTCTACTTCAGGCACCCACTAAAACGATAAGGGCCTCCCAGTTCTTGCATGGCTTGTCGGTTCCGAATAACCGACAACCTAATTCCTTGTTCAACTCAATTGTCAGTTATGGAGAATTGACACTTCTTCTTCACCTACTTCTTGCGCATTCAATCCGACTCCAAGTATAGCTCGCCTTGGAATTGATGTTTTTGCCTTTTACACTCCAAATGAATGATTTCTCCTTCTTTTGTTCCGAATGACTCCATTGCACCTATAAAACTCAAAAAAAATGTAAAATATATAATTCACAAGAAAAATAGCAAAGAAAGCATAAATACTAGTAATAAAATTAGGTGTTTTAGACACCTATCAAATTCGCCCACACTTAGACTTTGCTAGTCCTCGAGCAAATCAAACAAAACTAATTCTAAAAACATACATACAACTCCGTGTCGTCGAGGCTACGGTCACACTTAGCACGTATAACAAGCCTTTAAACCCCTAGGTGTCCCTAGTGGACGAGTTATAGTCTCGTGAGGGTTTACTAGAAATATACCCACAAAACCTGCTTTTCCAACTTGAAAGTTCTCCGAAATAATAGCATCCAACGTGCTAAGAAGACATAGAGATTCTGCACACTAGTAATAAGAAGTTAGACACATAAATGAATACAATCTCATCCTTAAAAGTTGAGAGAGAAATAACCATCCCTTATCGAAAGAAATTCGGGTTCGGAGTGATCTAAAGTCTCGACTCTGCCTCGCAATAAAGGGTTTTATGAAATGCTCTCAATAATAAACAACTTTTTATGGGTCACACATGTGTCCAGGTAGGAATGAAGAGAGAATCCTGCGACACGTTGAATGGTAGGAAGGCAAAGCCCTCAGAATTATTTTGAAAACCCACATCTTTTATTCATTTTGAAAACCCTTTTTTTCTGACGATCTCTAAGAAAGAAAATCAACCACTTAACGAAGGTGGGAATATGCTTACTTACCTCGTAATCCGTTCGGCGTGCAGTTAGCACCACTCTCACAACATCCATAGAAACGTCTTCGGTCTTCAATCCTTGTCTTCATCTTCGTCTTCGGTCTTCAACTGTTGATGATACTCTTGAACTTCGTAGAATCTTGACAATGTAACTTTTTCCTCTAATTCCTAGTTGCTTGAAACTTCATTATGAATTTTTTCTTCAATTGGCTTTATTAAAAGAACAAAACAAAACACGAACCAAAATATGATACAACAGATTTTTCTTGTCTTTTTTTTTTTTTTTTTTTTTTTTTTTTTTAATTGAGACAAGAAAAGTAAAAAAAATACAAAATGAAAACAAAACAAAACAAAATAATAAAACTAATAATGAACCTAACAAAATTTTCTCTTGTTTTTTTTTTCTCTTTCTTTTTTTTCAATCTTTTTTTTTTTTTTCATTTTTTTTTTAGACAAGAGAAAATGAAATACAAATAAATAAAGATAAAATAAAAATGCAAGTACAAAGGCCATGGTGTAAGTACTTTACCGCTCAATTCTTCACAACTTGTATGTCTTGATATTATAAACTTCTCGAATTCTCATCTTGATAATCTTTACTCTTGTACAATAGTCTTCAACTTTCCTTCGAATTTGTGATGCTCCTCTTGTTGATGATGATGGTGTTTCTATGGACCTATTGGTGTAGAGAGAGATAAAGTGGATGGTGCTAACTGCGAACAAGATTACAAGTGGTATGTAAGTTAGCAATTCGATGTCACCATCATGATTGATAAAATAGCACTCAAGAGATCAAAATAGTGCTTCTATTGGTGGGAGGTTGGGTAGCTCACCATTCTACCCGGAGTTTACGTACGGTGACACACACTCTAAAAGCACAAATTTAGACAGGTACAAAGAATTGAAGGTCGGTGCCTCTCATGATGTAACATGGGTAGTCTCCACTATAGGGGACCACTACTCTAAGACTAAATTCAGTCTGCACCTTATTTGCCACTGGCATGGTTAAATCCAACTTTAACTCTCATACAAGTAAGAAACCCGATCATGTTCTCTGTCATCTCTAAGTTCAGTCACTCTTATGAGAATCTCGATGTAATCTTAGCGACATGTATACTGTGTGACTCTAAACTAACCACAAGTTGGAGTTTTTTTTTTTTATTCACTAGTTTACACAAAAGTTGAAAATTTCATGAAAAATTTACAATGCAAATGCTTAACCACTCCCCCACACTTAAACTTTACATTGTCCTCAATGTACATTGAGTCATCCAAAGTAAGTCAAGGTGGGAAATCCTACATGATAATGTGACAAGAAATCATAAAAAATAAAAGCAAGACAAGAAAAACTAAAAACAAGACAAGAAATACTCATCCTTTGGGTTGCCTCCCATTTAGCGTTTGGTTTAAAGTCGTCAGCCCGACTATCTCCTTGCTTTCTACGACTCTTTCAGAGGGAGTACATCCACAAAGTTAGCTCATTCCACCACTTCGGAAGTGAAATTCTCATAATATGGTTTCAACCGATGCCCATTAACTTTAAGTTCTTTTCCTGTAGCTATGCTATGAATTTCTACTGCACCATGAGAAAACACATTAGTAACAATAAAAGGTCCAATCCAACGTGACCTTAATTTACCCGGAAATAATTGCAAGCAAGAATTAAACAAAAGCACTTTCTGCCCAATGCAAAATTGTTTTCTAGAAATCATAGTATCATGAAAGGCCTTCGTTTTCTCCTTGTAAATGCGTGAGCTTTCAAATACATCATTGCGAAGCTCATCTAGCTCTTGGAGTTGTAATTTCCTTTGCTTTCCAGCCCCATCCATCTCCATATTGCATTGCTTAATAGCCCAAACGCCTTATGTTCAATTTCAACGGGTAAATGACAAGGTTTATGATCGCTGTCGTAAGCGACACAAATATAATTACACTTTCTTACTACTCAAAATATAAATATAGCAAGGGCAAGAAAGGATCGATCCCACAGAGAGGTCTAGGTTGTCAAATTGTTTCGGTTCCCTATATAAAACACCGGTAGTTTTGTGATTTTATAAACTAAAATAAAATAAAAACAAAGAAACAAATAAGCAAACAAATAAGATAGAAGAGATATTGGTTAAGGATTTCGTTTTCATTCACTAACATGCTTTTCACAATAACTAGAATTGATATTTAATCTCAACTTTTATCAAAGACCCTAGAATACCTTGATCGCAAGAATATCCCGCAAATCTCCTCATGTCATCAACAAACACATTAAAAGATGCGAATATGAATTCTACCTAAAGGAACAACCTAACGTGTAAAAGCACTAATCAAGTTTAATTCCCTAGATGCGTTAAGTTCTATGAAATCAGGCCAATCAAAGCAATTGAACGTGGAAAGCGCACTAATTCAATTTAACAAAGGTTACGATTCACATATGATCATAAGAATATATCACTACAAACTATAATCATATTATGCTACTTGTATCCAAGGAATATCACTTTTGCGTATAATAAACCCTAAACTAGCAATAGATGTGATTAGAAGTTCTACCAATTTGCAACTTGACAAAACAATCAATCAATCATGAAACAATATTTCCAGAGAATTGCAAACGATAATTATGAGACAAAACTAATATATTGAATCAAAGAATCATATTATGTGAAATCCAACTATTCCATAACCAATAATAAACTTAGGTACTCATATTCAAGGAGTTCATCACAAGAAGAAAGAGAAGTTTCATGTTCTAAACCCTAAAAAACAAGTAGAGATAAAAAGAATTCGAAAAGATATATCCCATAGATAATAAAAGTCTTCTCTTTATATAGCTCCACTCCTTCCAAAACTAGGTTTTGTCTTCAAAGTCCATTAGATAGAAGTTCACCCGGCCCACCATGGAGAGAAACCCGTGTAAAAATTACGTCCCAAAATCGCTCGCCGGAAAACTGGGATTGTGGCCGGAATCCTGCCGGAATCGTCGCCGGAAAATATTTCAGGTGACCGGCCAAGTCAAACCGGCCACCGGGTCAACGGGTCAACTCAGACGGGTCAAATCGGGTTGGATCGGATCAGAACTGAGTCCATTCAGGTGAGTCAGGGTCTAAGTCAGGGCATTGAGTCAGGGTCTGACTGGTCTAGGCCTAGGCCATGTTGCACAGGCCAAACTTGTTGTAGCACAATCCCGGTGCTTCACTACCTCAGCACAGCCCATGATGGCCCCGCAACCTCGGTGCATAACTTCCAATTTAGCATCACCACCGCACTTCTTTGCCATTTCAACATCGGGTTCTCTCCCCGCCTCACTCATTGCCAACACTCGAGCCATTGCTTCTTGCTTGCAATCCCGATCAGAACTCGGCTTCCTTGACCTCAATTCCTCCACCAATGGTTCTCACCCACCGCGAAACTACATCCACTTAATTACCGCACTGCAATATCTCATCATAGCTCTTCCTTTAGCATCCCGCACAACCGCAACGGAACCACAAATGTAGCATCAGCTCCATTGACCCTTGCAGCTTCATAGCTAAACCCAACATCAATTCCCTTGTCACAAAAAGAATCCCTGCCAAAGAACCACCAAGATACCATGATTCACAAGCCCGAGTCCGCTTCTTTCTTCCTTGCCCTAAATCCAAATCCATTGAACCAGACTTGCCTCAACTTCACAACATAGATCCCGATATCCACCGAAGCTTTTCTCCATTGCCACATACCTAGCAACACAAATCTGTTCCATCCTGGCTCGCACTCAACCACCACATGTCAAACCCGCAACCTGCAATTCCAGCTCGTCCACCATTCCAATCACAACTTCGACTTCGACCTCAATCCCACCGCTACTCCACAACACCACAAAATTGCAACTCCATTGTTATTAACAGGCTCGACCTAACAATGACTCTAACATCTTTGGCACTTCCTCATTGCCGAATCGAGCCAACACCACCTCGACACCACCAGTTCACCAAAGACTTCCCCGAGTTCACATTCTCACCGCCTTGCCATCGATCACAACCTTAGTGGCGACTCTTTCTTTTACAAAGATCAAAGCACACATGCTCGTTGCAACTTTGCTCCATCCAGCCCTGCAATGCCACCATACCACGTAAACCACGAACGACTTTCTTGACTTCCATACAAGTCCATAGCAAAGAACAATTCATTCCTCATCACCATCTCGCATCTATTTCGAAATTAACGAACACAACCCATCTTCAATTCAACCTCAATCACCTCCTTCCATCTTGAATTCACCTGTAACTCTGCTATCATTCCACAATCACCAGTTCTAGAAACCCATTAGCTCAACTGATAAAGCCACCAACAGCACCAGAGAGTCGAACCCATCACCATGGAAGCAGCATCGGATTCTCAGAACTATCAATTTCTCTTATTTCACATCATCCATAGCAACAAATTCAAATCAAGCCTCACAAGCAGCATTCCTTAACAACACCAAAACCCATCTTTATGTTCTTCAGTTCATAGCCATCTCCCTGTAAATCTTGATTCAATCTCTCGGTTTTCAACAACAAAGACCATCGATCTCCTCTCGATTAACAAAGAAACCCTAATTCGAACTCGATTCCATTCAATAGCAAAGAGTGATGTCTCAATATCGACAAATCCCATCACCGAACTCAAACTCAAATTCCTCCTCTCGAGCTCGATCTCTCTGTGTTAAATTCCGAAATGAAATGAAAAATGTGAGAGATGAGTTCTCTCGATTAGGGTTGTAGGGAATAGGACAGGCTGATATTGCCACCCTAGAGAGTAGATAAGGGCCAACTTAATTCTAACCCCCTTAACAATTAGGCGGCTCGCATTTAGTTTTCTTTCACATAGAAGCGCCCTTAACCTTAGCTCTACTGTGTTTAGTACTCCTCCAATAGGGTTTCCCTTTAAGCTTGACTAGGCTCCAGATAGCACATGCCTGTGAAATGACACTCTTGCCCTTTTCTTTCCGATTCTCATTTTGCTCATAACTCCTTCGTACGAGCTCCGAATGACTCCATTCTTTCGCCATTGTCTTCGTCTTTTCGTCCTCTTCGAGATGATGAGCAGAAATCTTGGATTTGAGCGAGTTCCACTGGGTCTTTGGCCCAAATGACTCCATTGCACCTAATAAACTCAAAAGCACACATAAGATACATAATTTACAAGAAAACTCGCAAAGAAAGCATAAATACTAGATATTAAATACGGTGTATTCTACACCTATCAAATTCCCCCACACTTAGACTTTGCTAGTCCTCGAGCAAATCAAACAAAACTAAAATACAACAACTCCGTGTCGTCGAGGCTACGGTCACTTTTAGCATAAATAACAAGCCTTTAAACCCCTAGGTGTCCCTAGTGGACGAGTTATAGTCTCGTGAAGGTTTACTAGAGATATACCTACAAAACCTATATTTCAAACTCCGTCTATTCGTGACAAATCAATGAACGAATCCAAATTGACTACGGGAGGAGGTACCTTGCAAATTCAATTCAATTATTAGTAAATAAACTCTAATTAGATAGTCGAACAAGCCACAATACTGGAAACTAACAAACCACAATCACAATGAAAAGATAAAGAAGATGGATAAGATATAGATGTTGGCGAATATTCACAAGTGTTCGATGTTTCCCATATCTGTCAAGGTCACTTTAAGATGAACCTAATCCTATTGGATTGAGCTACTTAGTGCTTTGAATGCTACATCAAATCAATTGGCATATACAAGGGAACCAAAAGTGACTTTATTCAACACAATAATAATTTTTTTTCTCTTTTTTTTTTATATGATTGGATCAAACTGGATCCAATTTCTTTTTTTTTTTTTTTTTTAGACGGCATGATTAGATCTTTTGGATCCAAGCGCATGCTTCTTGTCAGCAAGTACATGATAGTTGCCTTGGATCCTGCATTCCACGCTTGTTTAGGCGACGGAGACGGGGACTACGTCACACATCTTTTATTCCCAAGTGTCTTTTTATTCCGTTTTGGTCTAATTGGTCGGTCTTTTTTTTTTTTTTTCATATATTTTTTTCTTTTTTTTTTTCTTTTTTTTTTTTTTTTTTCATGTAACTCAACCACTCTATTTCATCCTAGCAGTAATAACACGTCGATGTTTAGTGACCCACCAAAGCACTTAGAGAACAATAGATAAATATGGAAAAATAAAAATAGAATGTGATATGGTGATATTCCGAGATATGGTAACAACTATCATGTTAATTTGTGATTTCTGAGCTATATTCTTCCCTTTTAGTTAATTAGTTCCTCAACTCCTGCATTCAAAATGGTTCCATCCACTAATGGTGTCAAAAACAAACATATAAATGCTCCCCCACACTTAAACTTCACATTGTCCTCAATGTGTAAAACCGAAAGTTCTGAATTCTGACGTAACAGCAGATAAAACGCAAAAACTGTGCAAATTGGTAAGGAATTTGGAAAAACTCCATTTCACAAAAGTTGTTCGCCTACGTGTTTTCTACACAGTGTCAAAATTTCACAGTGTTTTGATAAACGGTCTGACAGTTATGGTCTCTGGACTGAACTACGCGCAGTCTGAATTTTCTGACGAAAAGGTATTCGTCATAATTCTCTTCTAAGATAGATTACGGACTCAATGAAATTAAACATAGGGATGCAAATATGATATGAAAACAGTAAAAAAATAAATAAACGAAACAAAAATAAAATGCAAAAGGATAAAAGATACAAAACCGGTGGGTTGCCTCCCACTAAGCGCTTGTTTTAAAGTCGACGGCCCGACTTAGCTTCTTGTAAGATTCATTCCCCATACACCAATAATCTGAAAAGTTGGGGATCCGTCCATAGAACCTGTTTTGCAAACACTAGCTTCACACAAATATTAGTAATATAAAGCAAAAGTGAAGCTATGAACCGATAAAAGCTTCCCCCACACTTATTCTTGTCCACACTTGGAAGTGTATAAAGAATATAGGAGTCGGGTACTTCCACGGTTTCTTGTTCCATAACCTGCATAGTATGAGAATCAAGTATCTCCAATGGCGGAAAACGAGAAACAAAGTCATCCAACAATATTCTCGAAGCACATACATTCAAACCAATAAGAGGTAAAGGAGAAGAAACAATAGGCAAAGGGTTAGATAAACCTTGCACAATCTCTTGTATCACGGAATCCTCTTCATCCTTGAAAAATTCAAGTGAATAATTCACCTCTTTTATATCATGGTCCTCTATCAAACCTTGCAACCATTCTTCATCCGTTTCTGCCTTAACCAAAGTGTCGACATAAACATCATCATTACAATCCTTTGCAAGCTCAATTGGGTCTTCCACAATATTGGTTATAACGGTCTCATTCTCAACATACTCCTCCTTGTTGTAAGGCACATACTCTTTTGCGGATCCAAATTTTATCATAAGAAACTTTTTTAGAACACTCAAAAATGCATCATCCTCAAGCTCCACCCTTTGAATAGGCTCTTGATCATTATTAAGATCAATGCTTGAGTAATCTACACAAGTGTCGACATGTTCCTCTTCGTCTTCATCTTGATCCCAAAAAGACTCCTTGGTGATGTCACCATGAGTTGTTTCAATCAATATATCATAATCACCGTCACTATCATAGTCAACATAAGATTGTTCCTCGCTGAATTTAGTGTTACTTATCTCTAACTCATCCTTTTGAATAGGTGAATGATCATTATTAAGATCAAGAGTTGAGTTAACTACACAATTATCAACGAAAGTGCCCAAGGATTCGCCTTTTTCAACATTAGCATCAATCAAATATTCATCACAAACCATATGCACATTAGAATTATCCATATCTTCCTTGTATTGATCAATGTCTCTTCGCAAGATAGTCATACCTTCACGAAGTTCTTGGAGTTGCTCGTTTGTAGTCTCTTTAGCTTTTCGAAATTCCTCTTGTAAAAAGGTGGAAACTTTATCTATAAAATTAGAGACTTTTTGTTCACAAGCATAAGAATCCTCCCATCCTTGTTGTTGTTCACACACATACCCGCCATAAGGTTGTTGAGGAAAACCACAAGGTTCCATGGAATATTGGTCATAACCAATGAATTGGTTTTGATTATACCCATGGAATTGGTAGTTATCATATTGTTGAGGTTGTTGAAAACCGTATCCATTGTTCCAATATGCTCCTTCCATAAGCACCTGAAATAAGATTCTCAAACCAAGGTTAGAACCCAGAAAATAAGAAAAATAAAAATAAAACAAAAACTAAATACAAAAATAAGAAACCAAAAACAATTAACAACCGTTGCCTCCCCGGCAACGGCGCTGCAATTTGATCGCTGTCGAAGCGACACAAATATAATTACACTTTCTTACTACTCAAAATATAAATATAGCAAGGGCAAGAAAGGATCGATCCCACGAGAGAGGTCTAGGTTGTCAAATTGTTTCGGTTCCCTATATAAAACACCGGTAGTTTTGTGATTTTATAAACTAAAATAAAATAAAAACAAAGAAACAAATAAGCAAACAAATAAGATAGAAGAGATATTGGTTAAGGATTTCGTTTTCATTCACTAACATGCTTTTCACAATAACTAGAATTGATATTTAATCTCAACTTTTATCAAAGACCCTAGAATACCTTGATCGCAAGAATATCCCGCAAATCTCCTCATGTCATCAACAAACACATTAAAAGATGCGAATATGAATTCTACCTAAAGGAACAACCTAACGTGTAAAAGCACTAATCAAGTTTAATTCCCTAGATGCGTTAAGTTCTATGAAATCAGGCCAATCAAAGCAATTGAACGTGGAAAGCGCACTAATTCAATTTAACAAAGGTTACGATTCACATATGATCATAAGAATATATCACTACAAACTATAATCATATTATGCTACTTGTATCCAAGGAATATCACTTTTGCGTATAATAAACCCTAAACTAGCAATAGATGTGATTAGAAGTTCTACCAATTTGCAACTTGACAAAACAATCAATCAATCCTGAAACAATATTTCAGAGAATTGCAAACGATAATTATGAGACAAAACTAATATATTGAATCAAAGAATCATATTATGTGAAATCCAACTATTCCATAACCAATAATAAACTTAGGTACTCATATTCAAGGAGTTCATCACAAGAAGAAAGAGAAGTTTCATGTTCTAAACCCTAGAAAACAAGTAGAGATAAAAAGAATTCGAAAAGATATATCCCATAGATAATAAAAGTCTTCTCTTTATATAGCTCCACTCCTTCCAAAACTAGGTTTTGTCTTCAAAGTCCATTAGATAGAAGTTCACCCGCCCACCATGGAGAGAAACCCGTGTAAAAATTACGTCCCAAAATCGCTCGCCCGGAAAATCGGGATTGTGGCGGAATCTGCGGGAATCGTCGCCGGAAAATATTTCAGTGACCGGCCAAGTCAAACCGCCACCGGGTCAACGGGTCAACTCGGTCGGGTCAAATCGGGTTGGATCGGATCGGCCGAGTCCATTCGGGTGAGTCGGGGTCTAAGTCGGGCATTGAGTCGAGTCCGATCAGGTCTAGGCCTAGGCCATGTTGCACGAGCCAAACTTGTTGTAGCACAATCCACGGTGCTTCACTACCTCAAAGACAGCCATGATGGCCCCCGCAACCTCGATGCATAACTTCCAATTTAGCATCACCACTGCACTTCTTTGCCATTTCAACATCGGGTTCTCTCCCGCCTCGGCTCATTGCCAACACTGAGCCATTGCTTCTTGCTTGCAATCCCACCTGAACTCGGCTTCCTTGACCTCAATTCCTCCACCAATGGTTCTCACTTTGCCAAACTACATCCACTTAATTACCGCACCTGCAATATCTCATCATAGCTCTTCCTTTAGCATCCGCACAACTGCAACGGAACCACAAACTGTAGCATCGGCTCCATTGACCCTTGCAGCTTCATAGCTAAACCCAACATCAATTCCCTTGTCACAAAGACAATCCCCAAAGAACCACCAAAGATACCATGATTCACAAGCTTTGAGAACTTCTTTCTTCCCTTGCCCTAAATCCAGCTGAACCAGCTTTGCCTCAACTTCACAACATAGATCCCAGATATCCACCGAAGCTTTTCTCCATTGCCACATACCTAGCAACACAAATCTGTTCCATCCCGGCCTGCACTCAACCACCACCATGTCAAACCCGCAACCCGCAATTCCCATTCTGTCCACCATTCCAATCACAACTTCGACTTGACCTCAATCCCACCGCTACTCCACAACACCACAAAACTCCATTGTTATTAATGACTCAAATAACACAAGCTCTAACATCTTTGGCACTTCCTCATTGCCAGAATCAGAGCCAACACCACCTGACACCACCAGTTCACCAGCACTTCCCTGAGTTCACATTCTCACCTGCCTTGCCATCAGCATCACAACCTTAGTGGCAGCTCTTTACAGCATCAGCACACATGCTCATTGCAACTTTGCTCCATCCAGCCCTGCAATGCCACCATACCCTGTAAACCACAGAACAGCTTTACTGACTTCCATACAAGTCCATAGCAGCAACAATTCATTCCTCATCACCATCTGCATCTATTTCTGAAATTAACGAACACAACCCATCTTCAATTCAACCTCAATCACCTCCTTCCATCTTGAATTCACCAGTAACTCGCTATCATTCCACAATCACCGGTTCTAGAAACCCATTAGCTCAACCGATAAAGCCACCAACGGCACCAGAGAGTCGAACCCATCACCATGGAAGCGATCGGATTCTCGGAACTATCAATTTCTCTTATTTCACATCATCCATAGCAACAGCTCAATCAAGCCTCACAAAGAAGATTCCTTAACAACACCAAAACCCATCTTTATGTTCTTCGATTCATAGCCATCTCCTCGTAAATCTTGATTCAATCTCTCGGTTTTCAACAACGGCCCATCGATCTCCTCTCGATTAACGGCAAACCCTAATTCGAACTCGAGATTCCATTCAATAGCAGCGGTGATGTCTCAATATCGACAAATCCCATCACCGAACTCAAACTCAAATTCCTCCTCTCTCGAGCTCGATCTCTCTGTGTTAAATTCCGAGAATGAAATGAAAAATGTGAGAGATGAGTTCTCTCGATTAGGGTTGTAGGGAATAGGACAGTGATATTGCCACCCTAGAGAGTAGATAAGGGGTTTCCCATACACAATGCCTAAATGACACTCTTGCCCTTTTCTTTCCGAGACATCTCATAACTCCTTCGATGACTCCATTCTTTCGCCATTGGTGTCTTGATGATGAGCATCTTGGATTTGAGCGAGTTCTTTGGCCCAAATAAGCCCTACAAAGCATCATTAAAGAAAACTCGCATGCATAAATACTAGATATTAAATACCAATCTTTCCTTGTTGGGTTCTTGTACCATCTTCTCTAGAATGGATTTTCCTTGTTGGGTTCACCTCTTCTCTAGACACCTCGGTTAGACTTGTCCATTTGTTTGGGGATGATAAGGTGTTGCAATCTTCTGCGACACATTGTACTTCTTCAACAAGCTTTGTAAAATCCTGTTTTTGAAGTGAGAACCCTCATCGCTAATTATGGCTCTTGGAATTCCAAACCTTGCAAAAATATTAGCTTGCACAAAATCTGAAACCACTTTAGAATCATTAGTTGGGGTGGCCTTAGCTTCCACCCATTTAGAGACATAATCAAAAGCAAGTAAGATATAAAAATTCCCATGGGAGTTGACAAAATGACCCATAAAATCAATACCCCATACATCAAAAACTTCAATAAATTGAATAAAAGTTTGTGGCATTTGATTTCGGGCACCTAGATTGCCTGTTCTTTGGCACCTATCACAAGTTGTACAAAATATATGTACATCCTTAAACAAGGTTGGCCAATAGAAACTGCTTTCAAGTACCTTGTGAGCGGTTCTCTTACTCCCAAAATGTCCTCCACAAGCATAGTAGTGACAAAAAGACAAGATATAATTAAATTCAGATTCGGGAACGCACCTTCTTATTACTTGGTCACTGCAATGTTTCCATAAGTATGGATCATCCCATATGTATTGGTTTCCTAACTTCTTAAGTTTGTCCTCTCAGCACGAGACAAGTTCTTTGGGATTTGTGTAGATACCAAGTAATTGACAATATCGGCATACCATGGTTCTCCAAAGACAATTGAGAATAGTTGCTCATCCGGGAAACTTTCACGCAATGGGATAGCTTCCTTGTCCACAGCAAGACGGCTCAAGTGATCCGCAACGGTATTCTCAATTCCTTTCTTGTCCTTGATTTCAATATCAAACTCTTGCAAGAGTAAAATCCATCGTATGAGCCTTGGTTTAGCTTCTTTCTTCATTAGCAAGTACCTAAGTGTTGCATGATCAGAAAAGACAACAACTTTTGTACCAATTAGATAAGAACGAAATTTCTCCAATGCAAATACAATATCTAACAACTCTTTTTCAGTGGTTGCAAAGTGGTGACGCTATCTTGGAAAAATCCTTGATAAATCTATGATAAAAACCTGCATGACCAAGAAAAGAGTGTATCTCCCTCACCGTAGTGGGAGGGGTTAAAGCACGAATAAGGTCTATCTTAGATTTAGTGACTTCCAAGCCTTTAGATGATATTATATGTCCTAAGACTATGCCATGAGTTACCATGAAATGGCACATCTCCCAATTCAGCACAAGGTTTGTTTCAACACATCGTTCAAGGATTAGAGACAAGTTGTTCAAGCAAAGGTCAAATGAATCACCAAAGACACTAAAATGGTCCATGAACACTTCGATTATGTTTTTAACATATTCTGAAAAGATACTTACCATACACCTTTGAAAGGTAGTTGGAGCATTGCACAAGCCAAAAGGCATCCTTCTATAAGCAAAAGTACCGAAAGGACAAGTGAAAGTGGTTTTCTCTTGATCCTCCGGCGCTATCACAATCTGATTGTAACCTGAATAACCATCAAGGAAGCAATAGTAAGAGTGTCCAGCTAAACGTTCAAGCATTTGATCAATAAATGGTAAAGGAAAGTGATCTTTTCTAGTGGTGGCATTCAATTTTCTGTAATCTATACAAACCCTCCAATCGGTTTGCATACGAGTTGGGACAAGTTCGTTCTTATCATTCTCCACCACTGTCACACCTGATTTCTTTGGCACTACTTGTACCGGGCTCACTCACTTGCTATCGGATATGGCGTAGATAACACCCACTTCCAAAAGCTTGAGTATCTCCTTTTTTTACAACTTCCATCATGGGAGGGTTCAAACGAAGTTGCGCTTCCCTTGTAGGCTTTGCATTGTCCTCCAAACGGATTTTGTGCATACAAACGGCAGGGCTTATACCCTTGATATCAGCAATTGTCCATCCTATGGCCGTCTTTTACTTCCTTAGCACCCTTAGAAGTTTTTGATCCTGTAAATCACTAAGCTCGTTAGACACAATCACAGGTAAATCTTCCTTGTTACCCAAGTACAAGTACTTTAAGTGATCGGGAAGAGGTTTCAATTCTAACTTTGGAGATTTAAAAATGGAAGGTACAAGCTTTTCATCACTACATGGTAAAGAAATAAAAGAGATATTATGAGTTTCCGAGCATCCTTGTAGTGAATTTAGATCACCAAGGGCTTCCTTGACTTCATTACCACACTCTACACCATTATCCATGGATGTAGTTAACACGGTTTCCAAAGCGTCATCACCATTTAATTCAAACATTTGTTGTGCCAATGTATCCATAACATCAATGGAGAAACAAAAGTGGACATCACTAGGATATCTCATCGTCTCGAAAATGTTGAAACGTATTGTTTCTCCATCAAACTCCATAGTCAACGATCCCTTGTCCACATAAATTATTGTTTTCGCCGTTTTCATGAAGGGACGCCCAAGTAGCAATGGAAGAGACGAGTCCGGTGACCCTTCATTCATCTCTAACACACAAAAGTCACCTGAAAATACTAATTGATTAACCTGCATAAGAACATCCTCAACAATACCCATTGGGTAGACATTAGAGCGATCGGCTAATTGCAATACAATTCCAGCCTTTTTAAGAGGACCAATATCAAGTGAATTATACATTAATGCAGGCATAACATTAACGAATGCACCTAAATCCAACATAGCTTTGTTAAATGTTGTGTTACCAATTGTGACGAGAATGTGAAAACTACCGGGATCCTTGCACTTAAGTGGGAGTTTGTGTTGTAAGATTGCCGAAGCATTCCCCCCCACACTTAGCACTTCATTACCTTTTATCCTTTGCTTATTGGTACACAAGTCCTTCAACACCTTTTCATACTTTAGAACTTGCTTAATAGCATCAATGAGTGGTATGTTCACATGGATCTTTTTAAGAACGTCTAAATCTCCTTTTCTAGTTCCGCCTTCTTGGAACTTGCAAATCTGTGAGGGAAAGGTAAAGGAGGAACATAAGTAGAAACCGGAGTTTTAGAGTTAGGAATAGGTACCTCAGAAGTTTGGGGAGAATCCTCATTCTTCTCCTCCAAAACAGGTTCATTTGGTGTTTCCACCTTGCCCGAATCAGTAATCTCGGGTTGCACAAGTTGTGTACCACTTCTCAACGTAATAGCATTGACACCCTCTTTTTGGTTAATATGTTGAGAAGGGAGTTTCCCACTATTTTGTGCCTTCAATTGGTTCAACTCAATAGCCATGGAGCCCATTTGTGTCTGCAACTCCTTGATAACACTCTTAGTTTCCTGCTGACTTTCTTTAAACATGGTGGAAATGCCTTGCATCATTGTTTGAAGCTTTGAATCGATATCGGAACCTTGATTTTTCATTGATTGTTGTGCTTGTGGCTGCTGAAATTGTTGTTGTTGCGGTTGAAATCCACTCGGACGGTTGAAAGTAGGTTGTTGATTGCACCTTGCTTGTTGGCATAGCTAAAATTGGGATGATCTCTCCATCCTGGATTTTAAGTGTTGGAGTAGGGGTCATACCGTCTTTGTTGATTTGGAAAGACCGCATTAGCTTGCTCATCTTCATAACATCGAGGAGAACTTGGTATAACCGCGGCTGAAACTTGTTGCATCATTGTTGTCATGTTACCCATTTGTTGACGAAGTTCCTCAACCTCGCTCACTTCATTCACTCTTCTTAGAAGCACATCCGAACCACGACTCAAGAATTGTTGTGAGTTCGCTGCCATGTTTTCAATCAACTCTCTAGATTGTGCCACCGTATTGTTCACTAGTGCACCGCCACATGTAGCATCAAGGAGATTCCTATCACTTGATTGGAGTCCTTCATAAAAGTATTGGATAATCATAGCGTCACTAAATTAGTGGTGAGGGCAGCTTGCCACCAATCTCTTGTATCGTTTCCAACACTCATACAAAGATTCTCCCACATTTTGCTTCATCCCACAAATTTCCTTGCGAATTTGAGTAGCATTCGATGCAGGAAAATACCTCTCTAAGAAAATTTTCTTCAACCCGTTCCATGTAGTGACACTTCCGGATGGCAAACAGTACAACCAATCCTTAGCGCTATCCACCATAGAAAACGGAAAAACTTTCAACATTGCACCATCGGCATCAGTCTCCGCTGGAAGCATGGCCTTGACAATGGTATGGAAGTCCATAAGATGCTTGTTTGGGTCTTCATTCACCATGCCATGGAACTTTGGTAACTCTCGAAGCAACCCCGGCTTGATCTCAAAGGTTGAGTTAGTTTGGATACACCATTGTTGTGCATCAAGCCTATGAGAAGCCAAGTCCTTGAGTGTACGAGTTGCATCACCCATTGATTCTTCTTCTACTTGTGGTTCGTCCATGAATGGAACCTCTTGTTCTCCTTCTATTTGTAACTCTTCTTCCACTTCTAACTCTTGATCTTCTGTTCTGTCTTGACTTGGTTGGAGTATTGTGCCTCTTCGAGTAGCTATCCCGCACCTTGGATAGTTCCAATCTTTAGAAGCCAGGGATTAGGTACCTGAAAACAATTCTCGCAAAAAAGTGAGAAACAAGACAAGAAGAAAAAAGGCAAAGATAAAAGCAGAAATTATTAAAAGAAACTAAAAACTTAATAACAAGCCGTATGCCTCCCCGGCAACGGCGCCAAAATTTGATCGGTTGTCAGCCGAGCAAAAATAATTTCACTTTCTCACTCTACTAAATATAAATGAAGTACGTGGTAAGAAAGAGTTCGTATCCACAGAGAGGCAATTGTTGTTATGCGATTTTCAGTTTCTAAGGTAACCAAGGGTGGATTTTTGTTGTTTTAGCAAAGTAATAAAATAAAATAAAGCAAAGCAAATAATTGGAATAATCAATAGAGAGAAGATATTGGTCATGGGATAGTATCATTCACAAACATGTATTTTCATCAATGACTAGAATTGATATTATAATCTCTAATTTACTAAAAGTCCTAGGATACCTTGATCGCAAGAATATCCCGCTAATTCCCTGATTTCATCACAACCACATTAAAAGATGTATATGTGAATTCTTCCTAGAAAACAACCTAACGTGTAAAAGCACAATCAAGTTTAACTCCCTAAAAGCAATAAGTTCTATGGAATAAGACCAATCAATGCAAACGAACGTGTAAAAGCACTAATCCGTTTTAACAAAAGTTATGATTCACTTGTAACTAGTAGGATATATCACTACAAGCACTACCCACAATTATGCTACTTAGAATCAGGAATAAACAACTTTTTCGTATTGAAAACCCTAATATAGCAATAAGGATGAAGGCAAACTCAATCGATTCCGGACTCGACTAAACAAGCATTCAAACTATATAACACTATTAATTGTGAATCACAAACAATAATATATTGAGACAAAACTAATTCATTGAATCAAATATCATGTTGAGAAATCAACTTTATCCCATAACCAATAATAGTTGTTTAGCTACTCATAGCTTTTGAGTTCATCATAATCATAATCAATAATAAAATAATGAAGAAGATGAAAAATAAACGAAAAGCAAACCCTAGTCGCTGCTCTCCAAAACTCCCAAGTAGAAAAATACGTGATACTTAAAGTTATAGAAAACTTTCTCCTTTTGTAGCTTTTCATCTTTCCAAAACTAGGTCTTCAAAGCCCAAAGTCCAATAACAAGATGTCCACCAAGCCCATATGTGAGGAATACCCATGTGAAAATATGTCCCAAAAATAGTCACCGGAAAGCTGATATTATGGCCGGAGAAGTGACCGGAAGAGAGCTCAGATGACCGGCAAAGTCCACCCGGTCACCGGTCAAATATAACGGTCCGCTGTTAAAACTGACAGTCAAGTTAACGTACACTAACGGCGTTATTGAGTCAGCGGCTGAGTCAGGAACGAATCAGCTCTGAGTCACCTTGGCTAGACCATTTGCAGTTTGCACAGGCCATACCTCAGTCATGTGCCATGATTGCGCACCATTCCTTCTCAGCCTTCAGTTTCAGATGCACTCCTTCACCGCTGCAACTACAGACGTCTAAACACACTGTCACAATTTCACATCCCTTGAGTAACTTCATAACCATTTTCATGTCTTTATTGTAGAATCACTTGCGACTCACACACCACCAGTTCAGCTCAGTCCATTCAACGCCGCACAACAGCATCAGTTCCATTGCAGCTTCCTTGCAGCTTCTTAAGTCCCAGCTGCTTCAAACACCACTGCGACTCCCATGTACAGCTTGACTACATCTTTCCATTCTAGTACTATTCGCAACTCGCTGCTGCAACAGCTATCTCAGCACCAGAGCATTACCAGCTGCATTCTCTAAAGCTCACGAAGCGCAGTAACACAACTGAACTCCACAGACCCATTAACTCATCTTAATCTACATTCTGCTCTTCATCTCGGCATCAAATCTGATTTTTAACTCGCTGCAGCACAACATCTCAGCTTCACATTAACAGCTCAGTAGTTGAGCCATTTCATCTCAGCCCATGTTACTACACTTCCAACTACTACCTGCAATGCCATTACCTGCATCTTAGCTTCAGATCCCCACTAACTCATCTGAGCTGCAAACTCAGGTTGTTGCAGAGGCCAACAAACTCAATGCCTACAAGTTACAAGCTCGTTATCTACCCTCCTGCAATGGCATGGAAACTAGCAGAGCCAGCTCTCTGCATCTTCTTACTCTCTTGACCACAACCACCTGCAATCTTTTCCATCTGCACTTGAGCCCTCATCTCAGACCCATGGCAATCACCAAAACCACCTGCTAAAAGTCACCACCAACTTCAGTTAATTGTTACAACTCAAACAAACCCATAACTGCAACCACCATTTCAAATCGTCACAACCCATTCTGCCTGGTTCACAACTCATTCTTTTGTAGCTTCAATTCATTCTAATCCTCCAGCACCATTGCAATCTCAGTACCACCATCAATTCCATGGCAACTGCAAACTTTTTCAATAGCACCAACTCAGTTCCAATATCTTGAACTCATTACAGTTCCTTTAAGCAGCAAATAACCCATTTCCATCTCAGGTTCAAGACAGAATCCACAACCTCACTGCAGCAGCTCCTAACATTCATCTAATCAATTCCATAGCCAACTGACTCAAGTACAGGCTCTCAGTAACAACACCAGAACCCTTGTAAGATTCACATACAACATCACCACTTCAATTGAGACTCAACTCAGTTCTCCGAATTTATCAAAGAACCATGAACATAAAAAACACCCACAAACTGCAGCTCAAGTCAATTTAGCTCCACCAATTCTTTAATATATCACCAACTCTTTTGCCTCATTCGACATCACAACCACCAGCTTCTTCATCTCAGTTCATTCCATGCACCTTCCATTACTATGAACTGATGACAACAACATCATCTCTGAGTCCTCGTTATCCTCCACCACAGCATCAGTTTCTTCTTTGCTTCTTGTGAATTCAACTCAGCAGCAAACCAATTGAGCTCAACTGCAACTCTAGAAACCAATATGACCTATGACCCTTCTTGCATTCATCAACTTCTCCATCCCATACCCAACAATAGTAACAATCAGTTCCTTCTCAGCACAAGCCTTACTCAAAGAACCAGACCCGTCTTCTAATTCATGAACAAAAACCCTAATTTATCTCAACTGCAATCGAGCAGTCTCTCTGCCAATTTTAAATCTTCAAACCCTTGCCGTCTTGTTCTTAATATAACTCAATCATCTTCATCTTGATTTCAAATCCGCCAATTCCTCAATTCCATTGGCAATTCACAACCAGAAACCCCGTCAATCTTATCGTTCTTCTCAGTATCAAAACCACTCCCAGATTCAACACACTTAAAACTCTGTCTCTGCGTTTCTGACTTCAACAGCGTTGTCACCATCATCTTTGTCCAAGTTCACCTGATTCTTAAGAATCCCAACAATCTCTCGATCCCTATTTCCTCCAGCAGCAGCCGCACTTCACTCTTGATTTCAGGTTGAAATGAAAAATGAAAAGATAATGATAACATTTCTTCCCTGAATTTCAGGTCATGTAAGAGAACCGATTTTCTACTTCAGGCACCCACTAAACGATAAGGGCCTCCCAGTTCTTGCATGGCTTGTCGGTTTCGAATATCCGACAGCCTAATTCCTTGTTCAACTCAATTGTCAGTTATGGAGAATTAACACTTCTTCTTCACCTCCTTCTTGCGCATTCTATCCGACTCAAAGTATAGCTCGCCTTGGAATTGATGTTTTTGCCTTTTACACTCCAAATGAATGATTTCTCATTCTTTTGTTCCGAATGACTCCATTGCACCTATAAAACTCAAAACAAACGTAAAATATATAATTCACAAGAAAAATAGCAAAGAAAGCATAAATACTAGATATAAAATTAGGTGTTTTAGACACCTATCAGTGGGAAATAAAGAACTCCCATCCGAAAGTATTTTTTTTTAATTTTTACGGCTGGGTTTCCGCTGTATGATAAGTTACGGCTGGGAAAACCTTGCCACAACACAACCTCTGTTTTTTTTTTCATTTTTTATGATAATTAGAAGTGCATACGGCTAGGAATTCCTAACCGTAAACATATATTTACGGCTTGGATTTTAACATTTCCCAGCCGTATACCTGCTTTACGGCTACATATTCAATATTTCCCAGCAGTAACCTCTTTTTTACTGCTAAAAACTCAGCATTATTCCAGCCGTAATGAGCCCATGCTCAATGTGAAAAATTTGTGTATAGTTGAACTCGTTTTAAGGTTGAGTACATACTGATACTCATAAAATGAGTATACCTAAGAATTAGTATCACTTCATAGTCATACACGATCTTAAATCGAGTATAACCTTGTACTCTTTCTGAAATCGAGTATAAAGTGATACTCATTTTAAAATCGAGTATTGACTTATCCTCATTTTTAAATCGTTTATAGATTTGTACTCATTTTGAAATCGCGTATAGCTTTATACTCATTTTGAAATAGAGTATAAACGTATCATTTTGAAATCCGTATAAAACTATACCCATTCTATACGCATTATGAAATAACTTATACTCTATTTGAATTCGAGTATAAAGTGATACATATACTCATTATTCATTTTGAGATTGGGTATAAAACTTACTTCAAATATTCATTCTGTATTTTTTGGTCAACTTACGGCTAGGAAATGATGAAACTCCTAGCCATAAACATTACTACGTATATGAATTCATCATTTCCCTTCCGTAAGTGAAGAAAATATCGGCTTCCTAGCCGTAAATGAACTACTTACAGCTTGGAAAAGATGAATTCCTAGCCGTAAGTATTTCCTGAAACTGAATTATATTTTGATCATTTTAACGTATTTAGTAATCAAAAAATATTAACGGGTTTGTCGATTCTTACCTAATAAAAGTTATGGATGGAAGATTATTAGGTTGTTTAGTTGTTTCAATTTCTTATATAAAGAAAAAAAAAGGAAACTGGATCATACAGGTGTAGTAGGTGTATCAGTCCTTTTTGAACACTCATGACTACATTCATTGCTTTCTCAACCCATCATCATGTCTACCTTTTGTGTTCTTATTTTGATAAACCATTGCTGCTCTTAGCTGTAACCGAATTTCGGGAGTTCATTAAAATTGAATCTTTTTGTGATAAGAGAATTCACAATGAGGTTTACAGGTTAGTCTTTTTTTTAAGAATGTATGCAAGAATTAATACCATGACTGCAGTTTGGGCTTACTTGGAATTGACTTGTAAAAAGTATCATGAGCATCTAACGGGAATATGGAGAGGCATGCATGAAAAACAACAGCAATTTCGTGGTAAAGAAAAGTAATTTTTAGCTCGCTCATTTTTTGTTCTTTTAAATTTAGTTTTCTTCGGATTCTTTAAAGATCATGGAAATTTTCCAACACATATTTGAATTGCTCGAACAAAAATGACCGAGATCAGCAAACAAATCTTCAGTCCCTGTTTGATACCATATTCATACTTAAAAAATCAGTTGTTAAAGGTAAGCATCTTATGAATGAAAAAAAAATGATTAAGTTTACATACTTGTAATGCACATCACAACCTAGCAAAGAGATATCCATGCTGTCTTGCCATTCCATTAGCGTATTATGTACATCAGATCAAAAGCTCGTAAAACAGTCATATCATGCTTGAATAAATCGAATAGACTAATGAAAGAAAACCATAAAAGGGAGCATTGGTGCAAATGTGCTGCTAACTTTGTATGTTTCGTACCGTTAAGCAGAGAAGAGAAGGATCAAGGAACTCCAGACGACGACATCTAAACAGCCAAGCAAAAGAAAAATACTCAAGACAAAATGCAGTTAGATGAAAAGGTGCATTTCATTTTTTTTTCATATAGGAATTTCATTGTATAAGATACAAGAACTTAATTTCCAATAAAAATCTACCTTGACTAAGAGATTTCGATGACTGCTGCAGAAAGCACTATGAGACAGAATTCCATAATTCTTCTTTTCCTAAGAGATTGTTACCTGATTTCTTACGGAAATTTCAGAGACATTATTTGAATAGAATGTGCGTGAATGTTTAAGTCTGGGAACCTGCAATATAAGTATTATTGTAAGAGACATAGCATCCGAAAGTCTGTGCAAACTATGCCAGTCGTAGCATCGAGTTTTTTCAATGCAAATCAGTGCATGTGCCTACTTCTTTTAAGGGCGCATCTTTCCTCTTCAGGTCTGCCCTTGTACAACGTGTTTACGAGGATATTTGTCCATTCTGATACCAAAAAAAATAAAAAATCAGGGCAGATATAAATAATGTAGCGCAGAACTCATTGTTTTAATTTAAAATAATGTTACTAAACAAATAAGTCTTCATACACTGCCTGTTTAAAGGATTTCTTGTGAATTTAGATTAACAGATTAAATTTGAGTTAGGATGCCATTGAAATTTTGCACATTCACTGAGATAATTTAACATGGAAAGCCTATCTATATGTTGGGGATTTGGCTCGACCCAAGCCCATGAGATTAGTCCCACATGGGATATGCAGAGTTCTAGGTGGAGACTAATAAGGTGTGGAATCTCCTTACATAGTACCGAGGCCTTTTCGATTAAAACCCCACACCTGTCTGGCCAAAGGTGGTGAAAGTGGGGACAGTATCGGTACTATGTAACGTCCGTAGGATCCATCAAATGGTATCTGAGCTAGGGCTACTAAGAGATCGAATGGTTATGGATGTCAACCCTAAGGAAGGATGAGGTGCGCAAGGTGGAGTTAGGTGGTGCGGAACACTTTAACTCGGGTGGAGTATGGCAAGCCGAAGCTAGGGCTCATGGTGGAGTTAGATCGTCTCCCTCTCTAACTCAGGTGGAGCAAGCTCGAAGTGGCATCCAAGGCTCAAGGGCGCATATTGACTGTAACCAGGTTCGACGGTAGTATACGGATGATGATCGTGTACAGTAGATTGATTTGGCATGCAATACACCTAAGTGATGCCAATCAATGTGGAGTTGTGGACATGAAGGAGCAAGGTGTACCTCAAGATGTTGCATAACGGTGATCATACGACGATAGTTAGTGAGATAGCTTGGATCTCGCCAAGGTGGAGATTGTTGGGGATTTGGCTCGACCCAAGCCCATGAGATTAGTCCCATATGGGATATGCGGAGTTCTAGGTGGAGACTAATAAGGTGTGGAATCTCCCTACATAGTACCGAGGACTTTTCAATTAAAACCCCACACCTGTCTGGCCAAAGGTGGTGAAAGTGGGGACAGTATCGGTACTATGTAACGTCCGTAGGATCCATCACTATATCGGTTTATTATATCAATTCTCCCCATCAAACTCAAATGCACTTCCATTCTCTGTTGAGCAAATTTGGAACTGTCATTTTCTTTTCTTTTTTGCGGAAAAATGGCAAGAGTCGAAACACTTATAGATACCTTTTTAAACTGTGGGGATATGGCTATGCATTAACATTTTAGTTTCCCACAAATTCAAAACCATAAAACTATCTTGGAATCGGTAGTTTCACGCATTGGCTAATGCATTAACATCGTATATTCTTTGCAATCCATTCTCTGGACATTCATGTTTACTGTAACTAAATAACAGTGAATAGTTTACCTGGGAATCTCAAAATTTCAGAGAACCAAAGAGAATACAAACGGTAGATGCACTTGCACATACTTCCTTTACTTCATGTCAAGTCGTAGCTAGTCCTTGGCACAAACAGTAAATGCTAGGCTCATAAAATTTGATATTGAATTTACTGACACACAAATTTGGTGACAATTTTCCTTGCCTATCAGTGTGGTTTATTAGATCAGTTCTCCCCATCAAACTCAATGACACTATCATTCTCTATAGGTATGCTTCTTAACAGTCTAAATGATAAATGATGTAGACAGTACAATAGAAACTGCAAAAACATATAGTATACATATGATGTATAAGGTTATTTTGTTAGTATTCTGTGTAGATAAATCACCTGATTCTCACCCTTATCCCCGTGCTTTCTAAGCAGTTGAGCGCGATCCCTGACAATTCAGACACCAATCAAACATATTAGAAAATCACTAAGACACATATATAGTTAAGCCACGTAATCATACTTTATCCTTTATAGTTGTCCCATTCATTTCTCCTGGCGTACCTTGTTCTCGCGTGCTTTTTGTGCTTCTGATCTGGATCGCTAGCAAATCAATAAGTATGCAAGGTACTTATCAGAAAGTTACCAATTGGATTACTACTAACAGAATGAGGATAACAATTATTCCAGTCCGGTGATTGAATCAAAGTTTCTTGGGAATTATTAAGGATGGCCATGTCCTACATGTATTCCTTAGCTCAGTTGTTGTTAGTGATTTTTGATTGACTGACTAATGTTGGTGTAGTTCTTTTTCATATTCGTTTACAGACAGTGACTAATGGTGCACACTGGTTGCAGTCAGTGTAGTCTTTATTATTTATGTTGGCTCATCGGTATAAGAATATGTCCATAAGTTTGCTAATGAAACCTTTATCATGAAATATTAAGTATAATTTATTGTTATCACCAAAGCAAATTTTAATGTTAGACGGGGACAGGCACGGTGAGGTACTGTAGTGATAGTGCACATGAATCCCTGGGAGCTAAACTTATTTACGTCTTTCAATCAAGAGGGGAACTCTGGACTATGGTTCAGTGTTTTAACAAATCCAAAATCTATTCTGAGAAATCATAGTCTCAGGTTTCATGACAAAATAAAACAAAAGGAATTTGGTGGAAACTTAAACATCAAATCTAATCATCTAATACACGAAAGAAATGGAGCATACCTTAGTAATATGTGAACGGGAATACTGTTGGCAATGTCCATTACTCTGACCGTTTTGGCAATGTCCATTACCTTGTGATGTACCATGATAATCATTTCTACTTTATATAGACGAATTTAAGTCCAACCACCATGAGTACTTGCAGAGGCATCAAATGAAAAGGATGCATGTATCAATGGAATGCTTTATTAAGAAACAAAAAAACAGTGATCTGAGTACATGGTTTGAGGTAGTTGAAACATCTACTTTGCCATGGCTCTGGTGCATTGTGATCCTGCATAACACAAAGTATATTGAGCCATGATTAGTATTTTCTTGGTAACTTTGTAATCAACTACTGAATTTCAAATCTCATAAATTGTCCCAATTAAAGACCCTAATGGCCTAATAATCATCATTGGGTGGGTATTTACATTAAGTATACCTTGTTTTGGAAAGCAGTGTAAGAATCTTCATGGCAACGCTCGTACACAGAAAAAATTTAAAAAAAATTCCTAATTAAAATTTAATATGAACAGATTGAACGCAAGATACCAAAGAGGAATCAACAAATTGAAACAAAACAAATTCAATTCAAAACCAAACAAATTGAACAGATTATTTGTTTAACAAATCAACAAAATCCAAAAACAACTACATTGCAAATCCTAAATTTATATACACATACCCTTGCAAGAACTTCCCTTGCAAGAACTTTTACGAATACCAATGCTAGCTCGACGAATCTTCAGACAAGAGTTCTACCACAGTTGCGCCCTTCTGAGAAGAAACTACCATTCAGATCAACACTGAGATAAAAGGGGGGTACATTAGGGTTAGAATTTTGAAACCTGAGGATATTTCTTTTGTGCTTGTAGCGGAGAGGAGAAGGATTGAAAAAAAAGATAAACATGCTAGTTACTTCTTTGTTAGGGTTGCACAGCGAAGGAAACCAAGAAGAAGAAAAATCCATCTCTCCTTAACCCACCTCTACCCACGTAAAATTACGTGAAATTTTCTTGGCCAAACAAAAACTCAATCCGTATCATCCCGAAACAAAAATCATGATTTGATGGCATATTTGCTAAACAAATGATTTAGGCTAGTTCGATGATCACTCAATCTGTAAAAAATTGAAAGAACTTCGAAAGGGAATCTGTGAAAAATTGAAAGAACTTCGTAAGGTATTTAAAGTATTCGTCATAGAAGTGGCAGGAGACCCTTTTATTTATGGTAAACACCGAGAGTCTCTCATAATCGTGAGTCTTTCGTAGCCGTTTAATGACTACTTCATCTGGAGCTTCCCGACCTTCGGATCGGGTTTATATTAAACGTCGTCCATCTGATAGCTTTTGTCATCATAGAGACAAATTACAACATACATTTTTATATTATCTTTTATTCGGGCAAGCTTTCTATAATTTCTGCCTCTGAGGCAAGAACTTCCATCTCTTCTTGTGAATCTTCCACTATTGGGGTTGTCTCCACCATTTCCTCATCTACTGATGACATAGCACAATCGTGTTGGCATTGAGAGACTTCCCCGGCTGATTGCTATAAGCGGTAGACATGTCCACCATCCGGCCGCGAGAAGCATTTGAACTGAATGTTCTTTGTTTCGGTTACTGCTCTCTTGCTCCCCGTGACAGATCCCATCTGTGACGGGCTGAACATTGACTTAGCTTTTCCCTTTGGTTGCTCTTCTGGCTGGAATTCTTCCCATTTTGGAAGTGGTGTTAGATGCTCCGGCTGTTCTTCCTGGTTTAAGACAGGTTGCGTGTAGAATACTGCGTCTGCCATGTAGGCTTCTTCGGGACCGAATGGGTTGCTCGTAGCTGGAATCCAGAACTGTTTTCCTCCAATATTAGTCTTAACACACTGATGATATGTTAATGCTAATACCTTGTGATTCAAGTGTCATCCTCGCCCGAGCAGCACGTGGAATGTGGTATCATCTTCAAGCACGTAGAAGGGAGTGAGCGCTCTGATAGGTCCGATCTTCATCATAAAATGTATTATCCCAATTGTCGTCTGAGTCTGTCCTCCAAATCCTCTCACGGTTGTCGCGCGCATCTTAATTGTTGTCCGTGACACTCCTAGGGATTCCAACGTGTGTAGTGAAATTAGGTTAAGCGAAGCCCCACCATCTATGAAAGCTCGCTTGAGAGGTTGTTTGTTAATAAAAGCCGTTAGGTATAAGGGGAGAATGTGCTCTCGTGGGTAACATATATCTTCATCCGTAAAGGTAATGGCCTCTTTAGGTATCGGATTGTACGCCTTGCCAGATGCAATCGCAGTTATAGCCTTGGACGCTTCACGGACTTGGTTTTCACTAAAACCCAGAGAGTCGAAGAACTGTTGAGCCAAAATATTTTGAGCAAAATTAATAGCAACTCCATTCACATCCGGAAAGACTGATGTCTCAGAAGCTTCACACGCTTCTTCTTCTCCCACATCTTCCCAAGGCATCCAAGCTTCTCCCTCGGCAGGGTCATGCGAGATCATCATAACTTGATGCTGAGGAAGCGGATCATTCTTGATGCTTTGCTCTCCTATCTCCAGCTCGCCTCAGGCTTGCTTCCTTTGCACAATGTACCGAAGGGAATAACACTCCACGGTCGGATGGTGGACTCTCCTATGGTAATGGCAGTATCGCTCGTCCATCTTATCCGTTGCGGTGGGTTCTGCGGATACATGTGGTAGAGTCTCCTCATCGTTCGATACCCATTGTTCCAGAAGTCCTATTATCTGCTCTTTACTGCACGGTAAAGGTGGTGGCGGATTGGATCTTCCTCCATCCGCTCTTCCTCCTCTTCTTCTAGATTGTCCGCGGTAGGAACCAAAAGCAGCTCCACCTTTTCCTCTTTCGTTCACTTGATTATTAAAAGCAGGTACGGATGCAGTGGTAGAAAGGTGGTGGGCGACGACGCACACATTCCATTTTTTGGATTTTGAAATTGGTAAGCTTGTTTAACTTAACTTAAATTATATTTTTTAAATAATTATTAAATAATCAAAATAATTAATAATAGTTGGTATTATACTTGTAATATGAATTACGCCCCTTGACTTGTATTTCATTTGTGGGATCCCAAGTGGATTAGGAGAGCCGCCACCATTCAACGCTGACGAATGGATATCAAATAGTAAATGGGAGACACTTTTCCCCTCGTTTATAGATTCAGAAACACGTGAAGATTATAAAGAATTAAAATGAGGTGGGATTAAATGTTCAGCGTTGAAGTATTTCCTTACCAAACCCAGAAACCCACAACATGTAGATGACTATCCTGAACTCGAAAGGATGTTTATCTTATGGATACTGGGTCAAACATTCTTTCCAAACTCAACTTGTGTTGCTCGTGTTGGTTGGCTTCAAGCGTTAAAAGATCTTGACAAAGCACCAGATTATGATTGGGGATCTGCAATTTTAGCAGAATTGTACTGTGGGATGGATGTAGCGTCCATGGGCGGAGATAACTTCACTGGTTTCTGGGGCATCATAGAGGTAAATATCAAAATTATTATTTTTAGTAGAAGAATAATTTTTATGAGCAAATGTAGATTAAGTGAAAATAATAAAACTATGAAGTAATTTACAGTATTGGTGGTATACCTACTTCCGTGTTAGTAAACCAATCCTTAAAGACGATACTCCTAGATTTCCAATAATGGATATGTACATCTCGACCAACTTAGCGAAGAACACTGGCAGCGACATCTCGAGTTCCAGTTTTGTTCAGAGGTTTCATCAGATGACTCGGAGCCACGACAACATCATTGTTCACCCTTACATTGATTTTCCTCAGTATGGTGATGATGTTGCACAACGTATTGTTGATTATTCACTGCGTAGAGTTGTTTTTTACACTCCAGAATTGGATAGAGGGGTTTGGTACTTGGGAGAAAGACTGCAGTACCAAATGCAAGGTATATATGCAATTGCAAATAACCCGCCACAACAGGTGCAAACCTCTGGATCAGATTTTGATAAGCTAAGAAGAACCAATTGGTCAAGGTATGAACTAAATACACAGTTGGATATTAGTGAAGCGCAGTATGTCAAATGATACGAGTCGATTGCGAAGCCTGTAACTGGGACATACAACATGCACATCTATGAGTTTGATTTCCCAGCGTTATCACGCCTGTCCCATGATGCAAATATCGTTCCTAGCCAGCCACCTCCAAAAGAGCCATGCTTTATGACTTACTCCACCACGGGTGCAAGTTCTTCATCATCTTCGTCAAATTTGCCCGAAATTCGTTGGGAGATGCCAAGTATTACTTCACAAGGTGAGCCAACCACGATCCCCATTGTTTCCCAATCCATGGCACGTGATTATCCTTACTACAATGTCAGTGCCACTGACGAAGAGTTGTGGAACCAACTGAACGAGTACCATTGGCTGACTCAGAAAATGGGGGCTATACACTTTAATGTGTATCGGAGATGGCAAGAGGACACAATCTTCTGATTGAGTCCAACTATAAATGATGATAGGTGGCAGTCACAGTCTTCCAATTTCACCATGAGCAACAAATCATGGCACGATAGTGATGAAACAGTGGTGGGAGAAACACAAGTACGACAAAGTTCTTCACCACACATACGACACTAAACTTCACCACAAACTGTGCTTGTATCTCAACCTCCCCCATTTCGGCTAGATCCTAGGCGCATTTCATCATCATTCTCTCCCTACAACCCAAATGATGATTGCTATACACCACCACCATCACAACCACAAACATCTTATATGCTTGGAGGACCGAGTGCTTTGCTTGGAGGACCGAGTGCTTACCAATCGCCTAATGTTGTTCAACCATCTTTATCTCCTTATAGAAATTTATTATCTATGTTGGCAACTGGGGATATCACAGGTGTATCCCCAGGTCTTGGATAATTCTTGACTCCAGAAGATAACAATGGGAGAGCCAACGATGAGCGACGTTAGAGAGACTGTTTGTAATTTTTAATTCTGCTACATTTGTAATTTTAGATTTAAAAGTACGACGGTCTTAATTAAATGAAATTACTTATGTTTAAAATTAAATGTTTTACATTAGCTTCACTGATCTACGTCGGACTACGTACATTAGCTTCAAAGAAGGGGTTGAAACTGTTCAACACCTTAAGGATTTCGAAACATTTTTCGAAAGGAAAAGCCACCTTTTTCCATCTTCGCCATTCATCCAAAGATCTTGTTACCATCTCTGCATCAATTTCACCTCTCAGTCTATATCGATTGGATTGTATGGTTAAAGCTACAAACTCACTTACTTCTTTCTTAATTGTATGAAAGCGATTTTCTATGTCGCATATAGCACGACGACTCGGATTACGGGTGTCGCTGTGGAACCCATCGTGAATAACCGCCAAAAATTTCACCCATGGATAGTTTGCTGAAGCAAGCTGAGTAAATAAAAAAACATAGTTTCTGAAAATAAATTCATCTTCTTCTTTAGTATACGGAGCGCGCCGAACTAACAAGGGCCAAGACATGTTCAAGAATTGAAAAATTTGTTGAAGTTGAAGAATTTTTTTAAGCTCGGGGAAGAAGAGTAAAGAACACTAGATGTGTGAATGTAAATTTGGAGTCGACATGGAGAGTATTTATAGAACTCAAAAATTATAGCCGTTAGAACACAAGAGTTTTCAGTCGTTGGCGCTTCTATGAAAAACGCGACGCTTTCAGGAAACACACTGGCGCCTGAGGTAACAACGCACGCTAGAAAGACAAGCACCAGCGTTGTTGGCTAAACCGCCAGCGTTGGTGCCACGGCCGCTCGGCCTTCCATCAAGCGCGCGCTACTTGTTCCAACTCACTCTTTTGTACATCGATTTTTCATGTTTGTTGAGTCCATAGTGGGAGCAAAATGAACAAACTTCAAGTTTGTTCATTCCATAGGAACTGCTCTTACATGATAGGATAATCGCACTGAAAAAATAAAAAATAAGACACTAGATTGATTAAAACAAAGAAGAAATCAAAATAAAGAGGAACCTGGAACATAGAATTTTGAAGAAACAATAGAACTTCATTATCAGAAAACTTAAGAGAAAGTAACAAGATTGGAATCTTATGTAAACACCTGTTGTGTATATTTATCGGATATAAGAAAAACTTATCACCTACTGTGTAATTTTCCGCGCAATAAAATGGGAACGATCGAAATACCCATTAAATACCCGGAACCGGTGGGTATTTTACAGTTTAAACGGGTCCGGTTATGGGCCCAAAAATTTTAGAACCGGAACCAGAAAAAATAATAGGGTCCGGTTCCGGTAGTATTGTACCCGGGAGAACCCGGACCCATTGACAGCCCTAGCGGTACCAATGACCAATGTTCAAGTGTCAATCAATTTATATCAACAACCAAAGGTTCGATTATCTGATTGTTTGAACTACGCACAACCTGTGATATTTCAATTATATAGAAAATATAATGCGGAAAAGAAATAACACAGACACCAGAAATTTTGTTAACGAGGAAACCGCAAATGCAGAAAACCCCGGGACCTAGTTCAGATTGAACACCACACTGTATTAAGCCGCTATAGACACTAGCCTAATACAAGTTAACTTCAGACTGGAATGTAGTTGAGCCCTAACCAATCTCACACTGATCAAGGTACAGTTGCGTTCCTTACGCCTCTAGATCCATGCCGGATTCTGCGCGCTTGATTCCCTTAGATGATCTCACCCACAACTAAGAGTTGCTACGACCCAAAGTCGAAGACTTGATAAACAACTCTATATCACACAGAAAAGTTTATTGAATAGATAAATTTGTCTCCCACAGATATACCTACGAGTTTTTTTCCGTCTTTTGATAAATCAAGGTGAACAAGAACCAATTGATAAACCGGACTTATATTCCCGAAGAACAGCCAAGTAATATCAATCACCTCACAATAATCTTAATCGACTAACGAAAAAAGATATTGTGGAATCACAAACGATGAGACGAAGATGTTTATGACTACTTTTAAATATTGCCTATCGGAGAATAAATGTCGAGCAAATATTAAAGAAGATAGTACTCAATCACAATAGAAAACAGCAAGATCAGAACACGCAACTACAGAGAAAATAGTTGGGCCTGGCTTCACAATCCCAATGAAGTCTTAGTCGTTAACCTACAAGGTTTTAGAAAAACCTAAGGTTAAGGAGAATCGACTCTAATCGCAACTAGTATCACACATAAGGTATAGGGATTAGGTTTCCCAGTTGCTAGAGTTCTCCTTTATATAGTCTCCAAATCAGGGTTTGCAATCAATGCTACCTTGGTAACAAAGCATTCAATATTCACTGTTAGATGGAAACCTGATTAGAATCAAGCTAATATCTTCCAACCGTTAGATCGAACTTAGCTTGTCATACACAAATGAAATGTACCAACATTTAGATAAAGGTAACCGTACCTAAACGTGTACACTTAGTTGGTTCAACAATAATTAACCGAGGTTAGCCATATGAACACTTTCATATCAACCTTATTCATGTTTATCACAACTATTTCAAATGACTCAAATGAAACTAGTTAGAGAGTTGTTCAATTGTTTATATTCTCATAGAAGTATACAAAACACAATTGAAGCAAAATCGATTTTGATTCACTCGAATCATTTCATGAACATTATAGCCACGGTTTGCAAAAGATTGCGTTCCTTAATATATAAAGGTATTAGTTCATGAACAAACCGATTTTAGAACATAACCTACTCAAGTACGCAAACGTGTACGCATACTTAAGTAGCCGGACTGAGTTTGGATTCGCCAGTACGCGAACGTGTACGCATACTTCCAACCTCAGTTGAATTCCGGAACTTGGACTTACGCCAGTACACGTACGTGTACGCATACTAAGTTCCCGGACTTTCATTAACCAACCAATACGCGTACGGGTGCGCATACTATGGTTCCCGGACTTGGACCTTACACAAATGTGAATACACACACTATGTTTATATCCAATCATGGTTACATGTTCTAAACTCTCATTTCAATCATTGAAACATTCTTAGAAGACGACAATAGATGTCTCACACAACTATTAGCTCCAAAGCAATTTTCAAGTGATCGAATGATCAATACGAAACATTCCGAGTCTAAACCAAATGATTGCATCGCACAAATCATGTAAGATGTTACAAGACGATTTTCACATGATCATATTTTGACTTATGTCAAGAATAAAAGATGAACTTGGTAAAGCGAAATCTTACCAACACATATTTCGAGAAATAGATAAGCGAGATAAACTCAGCTCGAAATATCAAATGTGTATAATTGAAGTCTATATAGCAATACGACTTTTGTCTCAAATAAGAGATATAGTATATAGTCTTTTGAGTGATAGATGAGTTCAAGTCTCCACATACCTTTTTGTTGATGAAGTTCCACAAGTTCCATTGAGTAGTTCTTCATCTTCAATCGATGAATGCCGTGAACTCTAAAGCTCGGCTACACATTCTATCCTAATCCGAGACTTAGCTATAAGTAGACTAGAAATAAAGACTTATAGTTTTGGAAACTAAACTTGACAAACAAGCTTAGGATAGCAACGCTTGCGAGTTTGACTGAGCAGTGCTCTAACACATAAAGTCACTCTTTTCAGAAGAAAAAGAATTGCCATTATTTGGATTAAGAAAATTTTTGGAACTACTCTCACTGATAGAGATATCATTGCTACTTCTTTTTGTTAGAGCATAGCTCGGTTGAACTTACCAAGCATTGGTATTGTTGATGGTGGGTTTTCGTTTAAGGTTAAATTTGTAAAAACCGAAAAAATCATGCGCTGACATCTTGTAAAAGATAAAGCCATTTATAAGTGTTGGATACTCCCTCACTTAATTCACCAAGAATGGAGCATGTAGCAACAATCCCATTCTGTGAATACATGAAATTCCTCCAGGTTGGAGCATGTAGCAACAATCCCTTCCTGTGAATTTCATATCAGCCTTGTATTTCCGAAGTACTCATTATCGGTGTGGCATGACGATCGAGTGTTACTCTTACGAGTAACACGAACCTCCAAGCACTATAATGAAATCATGTACGAAATACCCGTACGGCCGACTCTCGGTGTGTTATACTAGCCCGATTGATCCCCTCTCGGTGTGTTATACTATCCCGATTGAGCATCCGGACCGACCGTATCGGTCCGGATATGATCTCGATCGCATCATCCAACTCCATAAGCATGATTGGATGACCCCGGATCAATTCCATCACCCCCAAGCGGTATGGAATACCCACGGCCGACCCCGCATGGTCGGTCATTGGCCTAGCTTGCCAAGAAACCGTTCATACCAAGCATTATGGACGGAAAACCCTAAATTAGGGTTTGCGGCATATTACATGTGTTGCAAAGCAGTCTCAACCATCCATCTTCGCAGGTATAGATGGAGGGTGTAGATGTAGACTTAAAGGGCCCAGAGCATGTCAACACGATCACCGTGGGACCGCCTACACACTTGACCAATCGGTCAAGACCAACAATGTCCTGGCCGTGACAAAATCGTCACCCAAACAAGAGATGGCGCACGGCTTTGAAAGCCAAAATTAGGGTTTCAAGCCATCACGCGCGTCCATCTTCTCCGGCACAAATGGAGGGTCACAGATTAGATTAAGCAAGGGCCGGTCATACCAGCATGACCACCGTGGGCCCATCTACCTCCTCATGTGTTCGGCCAAGGCATATCATGCCTGGTCAATCCAAAACGTGCGTCCAAACTAGCATGGCCACGCCTCCCAAACCACAAACTGATCTCGACCGCTCAACTTCACCGGATGATTTGAATGGCTTAGATCACGTTTTCATGGGATATTCAGGTATATGCATGATCACCAGCCTGCCATCTTCCCGTCAAACCCATCGACCAAGACCGACCAAATTAGGTCGTCTTGGAACGCGCGCAGAAAAAAGCATGATGCGCGGCCTTTTGCGGCATCAATTTCCTATTGCAAAATCGATCTCAACCACTCCTCTTTGCCGGTCAAATTGAGTGGCCTAGATCGCACCTTCATGGGACAGTGAGACATGGACGTGTACACCGGCATGCTGTCTACACACATGCCCGGTCGGTCCTCTCCAAATCCCTTTCCATGCTTGGTTTCGACCAAGCTGAAGAGTGATGCTTGCGCACCTCTTCAAAAAACCCTAATATTCGTTAACGGTCGCGATGAGTGTCTCAAAGATCATCTTATCCGTCCAACTTCACCATCTTGGTTATACAACCCCAGTCGGAGTTATTTGGTTAGTGAGGCGTCATTACCCATCACTTTACCACACCATAATGCAAGCGATACTGCATAAAATACACACGATACTTCACAAGTATCGACTTCTGAATAACACGGTTATTCAATTCAAAGATTACATGCTATCTTTCGTGGACCCACGATCCACACATTCCGGACATCAATCATGTCACAAACCGGGGATACATATACTTTGGGGTATTGGTGCGGCGGTTTACGGCGTGCGGCGTGCAACGCGCCATCACAAGAACGTGTCGAAGTCATGGACGGTTAGAGATGAACAGGAGAAGTGGGCAAGACCGGTCGTGTGGCACCGACGCACAACTCCACTACTTCATCACTCCACTTCCCACGAGAGACGTGAATAAGGCTCAATGACTTGTATAAATAGGTTCTCCGCCCTATTTCAAACAACAACACAAGTCCAGGACAGACAAAAACCAAGTGTTAATACAAAAACGTATTCCAACACCCGTGAGCTTGCTTGCATCAATCACTAGCCTGCTCACCTTTCTGTTACAAGTCATAAGCAAGCCAACACCTTCACAATCTCAACACCTTCTTCGCTTCCCTCCCTAAGATCAACCCCATCTCCTTCACTTTGTGACCGAAACAAGTCTGGAAAGGTCATTTCTTGGTTTAGGCCGGACTTGCACAGATTGATCTCTCGAATCTACAAGCACTCACCGCGCAGTGCATTTGTTTAAGGTTTAGATTCATTCCTCATCCACACCCCAAATTACCAAATTCTGCAGGAATAGTTTTCACCCATAAACAATTGCCGACCACAGTGGGAGATTAATCTCTCGGTTGTAAAGTCAATTTCTTCGAAATCCGATTCAATTTTATCAATTTCAAAAGGGTAGATCTTAGAATCAATTCAATTAATAATTCATTTCAAGATGGTGGAATTAAGGTCTGGATCAGCAATCAACTCTGATGGGGCTAGTGTGGGTACCAATCCTGGTGTCGAAGTACCTGCCAGTGGAACTACCGTAGCCAACACATCTCGAGGAGCCGTTACCTCTATCACCAACACTAGCGGAGCAGGAGACATCCCCGTAGGTGTAACGCCTCCCATCACCGAGAGCGGAGCGGCGCAAATCCCGGCATCTCCTCAAGTGTAACACCTCCGGTGGTCACCAGAGCAACAAATTTCACTCCTCCATCGGGACGAGGAGCCGGAGGCACAAGAGGAGGACCACCGTCCATTACCGTTGCGGACTTGATGGAGAAACAGAAGTTCTTGCTAAGACTCAAACAGATATGGCCGCAACTCGGAAGGAGGTACTCGCTTTCCTCAAGACCTTGGTCAACGATTGCCGCAGGATTCACGTCAATCTTTGGAGCCAACAAGAGATGCCTTCAATTCACCCGGAGCAGGCGTTTCCACCCGGATAGAAGCTCGTGTTGCTCCTGAATGTTCAAGAGAAAGGGACCAGCCACCCAACTTCATCACACTGAGGATCTACAACGACTCCTTCAAAGCCGAGGCAAAGGAAATCTGACGGATGCACACCAACACCAACCTCCATACCCTCAAGATATGCAACGAATCCCTCTTCCAAGAGGTTACACCTCTCCCAGTTCTCCCTCTATGACGGTACTGGTAATGCTCGTGAACATGTCTCTCGGTTCTTGGAATCCTTGGGGAACATGAATACAATCATGTTCTGCGCCTGAAAGAATTCTCGAAATCACTTACGGGGAGGGCATACACCTGGTACAACAACATCGCACCTAACAGCATATCCAACTGGAGCGAGATGGTCATTGCTTTCTACAGAAAGTATTTATTCGTGTCTGAACAAATCACCTTTTCAGATCTAGGAAGAATTCTTCAGCGGAACAACGAGCATCCTAACGACTTCGTCAAAAGATTCAGAACTCAAGCGCTGGATTGTCATGACCCGAACGTCACCGAACGATAATTGGTGGAGTTGTGCATCAACGGGATGATACCCATATACCGCGCTCTGTTAGAGAACCTGGGCTTTCAAACGTTCTCTGAACTCCACGAGGCTGCAAAACGTTTAGCAACAACTGCACCGGCACTACTAGAAAGAACCAGAATTGTTCGAAGTGAAGATTCACGTGAAAGTCGAGGAGCAGGCGCCTCACGAACAAGCAATACAACACCGGTCCTTCTGTGAGTGTAGTGGGCGGAGGAGAGAAAAGGAAAGCTCCAGTGACGGAACAACAAACCAAGCGGACATCCCCGGCACATAAGACTTCGTCTCGAAAAGGAGCAGACAAAGCTCCTGCACAAAACACTAAAGACACGGGTTTTCCTTTTCCCATGAATGAAGTGATAGAGCTCTTGGAAGCGTGGATCCAAGATGACGCCGTAAAGTTGCCCCCTATCAGACGTCCTCCAACCGAGGAAGAAATGGCAGATCCCAGATCTCTGTTGCTACCACAGGTTCGTCCATCATCCAACCAAAGATTGCAACAGTTTGAAACAGATATTCAGGGAAAAGGTAGATACAGGGGAACTCCAGCTTGGAAACGAGGGTGTTCATAGAGACCCTTTACCTATCGGGAACGCATGATTTCTGGGGATTACGTTCGCAAGACCGTACAATCTATGATGGAGCACATATGTGAAATCTTGTACTTCTCCAAAGGACAGCGTCAAGACATATTTGCGGCCCTCAACCACGTTGTGTCGGGTAGGCGTTTGCATCCGATGCATCCAGAACCCCGCCTCTTTCCCGAAAGACATGAGCAATGGAAACTGGGGACTCCTAACCGTCACTCGTTTGAGAAACGTTGAATTCGATAGCGTGTTTATTGATACGGCTTCCGAATTTAACATCATTACTGTCAAGACCTTGAGAGTGGCAAAGATTTCGAAGCAGGAAGCTACTCGTCACCCAATTGTAGTTAAAGATTCAGCAGGAGAGCTTAGAGATGCATATGGATACATTGATCTTGAAGTCAAATTGGGTGATGCCTCGACGCAAGCAAAGTTCTACATAGTCAAAGATCATCCCAACTACGACATGATCCTAGGGCGCTCTTGGATGCATGACAACAAAGCCATACTGGAAGTCTGTCCTCTACCGGTTTCGGTACCTGAAAGAATCTCCAACACGCCTTCCGGACCTCCTGATGATTGTTTGCTTTGCCGTACCCGACAACGTGCCGTGTGACACAACTTCCCGGGGAGAGCCTGTCGGCATACATTGAAAGGTCCCGATGTCAAGTAAGTCTCACCACACAACTCTCTTTGCAACCTACCGCCCCTCATTCTGATAAGTCCTGGGGACTGGCTCCAATCAACAAACCAACCCCGGCTAAGAGATGTGAATGGGAGGCCGGCCCTTTCAAGCGTTTTATCAGGAGCGTGGAAGCTGTTTTGGTCAAAGACGATGAGGCCAAGGTCCAAGTATCAGCACGACCAAACCCGTTTGGAATTGGAGACCTAGTGACGAAGGAGACTACGTTCAATGTTGGGATCGTGACGGTGAAGATGACCACTCCACCTGACTTGCCTACCGAAAGAGAAGATGAACCGTACCTGGTAGCAGATGTTATCCTAGGCGGCTACTGTAAACTCATCAACGCTGATAAACTAGAGGGCATAACAATTCACTCACGATGGCTCAAACCCTACCGAACTTAAGATACTGTGCTACCACTTTCCAGCATCCTCCACACTTTAAAACGTTGTGCTATTTTTCTAGCGTGTTTCCTTTTTACAGTTTCATTTCATACTTGTAATTCCTCTAGAAAATGATTGCAATACTTGCATTCATAGTTAGGGTTCCAACTTTCAATTCTCAATTTAATTGAAGTATTATTTCCATCTGAGAACCTCTCTACCCCTAAAAACACAAAGTCCTGAGTCAGCCTAAATCAACCCACTGGAGCAAGAAAGGAAACCCTAAGCAAACATCTCACGGGAAGAAGGGAATAGAACGTGTGCACAAAAAGGAAAACGATTTGAGCTATCTGCCCCAGCAAAGCCAGGAAGATCTTGCATCAGGAGCACAGGTCCGTAAATGTTCCATCATGATAATTACTTCTTTTATCACAAAGAATCACGTGTGAAGGAACACCCTTGTGCCTGAGAAGATTCGATTCAGTTTGGCAAAGGATTATTAAAAAAAAAAAAAAAAAAACCTTTATTCAAACAATCAAATGGAAGAAAGACCTTGAACTCAGCTGCCACTGAGTACAAGGAAGATGTTCGAGTGTACAGAATATACTTGGAAAGAAGAAAAAACAAAAGAGATTTCAGTCGTCAAGAGGGTCGGTCTCGCCTACATCACCGTCAGCTCCATCACCTGTTGATGCTCCCCTCTCTGGATATCCCTCAGTTTCTGCATCAAACGTCTCCGCAGCAGCAGCGCACTCCATCCCGACATCACCAGCGGGAGCATTAAAAAGTGCATCAACATTAGGAGCCGTACCAATTGCGTTCAGGTGTTCAGGTTCCTCTGTGTCGGAGTCAAGAATTATCACACCGTCCTGAACCGGGTAATCACACTTTCCTTCATTCGGAGGTCGTTCATGCTCAACTCTCCGCCTCATCAACCGCGCTGCAAATCTCTCTGCCCTTGCGCTTACTAGTGTGTGCAGCGTTTCCTCGCGCCTCCACTGCTCCTCCATGTCAATCGCAGCTGAAAGTGCACCGATACGTCCTCTGACAATACGAAGGTGGGAGATAGACATCCCCTGTATAGCACGGCCGACTTCGCGAAGCGGAAGATCGATCTTAGCCATTACATCTTCGTGTGCACGGTTTTCGGGCTTGTCAACTTCGAAACTTCTTTCTGGGGAAGCAACAGAATGATCGTCAGCCGCTTCCACGATAAACTGCAAAGGAGGGGAGGTTATGAGCACACAAAAAAAAAAGAGAAGAGAAAAATCAAATCCATCGATCAGTTAATCAAAAAAAATCAGAAGCAGTACCTGAGATATAGAATAAACGACCACGTGAGATGATTCTTTATAATCTCACAGGTCGACAGAATCCCAGAAGAAAAAGAAGTCTTTACTTGCCACCTATGAAGGCTGCTAATTCGGGATAACAATCGACGAGGCTTATCAGATATACCTGAGGAAAGCCGTGTATGATGAAGGAAGTACACCTGAAGAAGCGGCCGAGCTCAAATATGTACAAGAGGAACCAAAGCGACTCACCAGATCAAGTCCTGTTTCCTTCGCATCCTTAATCAGAGCCAACCAGTTCCAGGGCAACGCCTGACTATCCGGTAAATATGTATCTACTTTAGCCTGGTCATTTCAGTATATATGTATGTCACCATCTCATGCCTACCACACAATAGTGTAACCATTATGTGCTAGGCAGGGGACTTAATGTTGATGGTGGATTTTCGTTTAAGGTTAAATTTGTAAAAACCGAAAAAATCATGCGCTGACATCTTGTAAAAGATAAAGCCATTTATAAGTGTTGGATACTCCCTCACTTAATTCACCAAGAATGGAGCATGTAGCAACAATCCCATTCTGTGAATACATGAAATTCCTCCAGGTTGGAGCATGTAGCAACAATCCCTTCCTGTGAATTTCATATCAGCCTTGTTTTTCCAGTACTCATTATCAGTGTGGCATGACGACTGAGTGTTACTCTTACAGAGTAACACGAACCTCCAAGCATTATAATGAAATCATGTACGAAATACCCGTACAGGCTGACTCTCGGTGTGTTATACTAGCTCGATTGAGCCCCTCTCGGTGTGTTATACTAGCCCGATTGAGCATCCGGACCGACCGTATCAGTCCGGATATGATCTGATCGCAGTCATCCAACTCCATAAGCATGATTGGATGACCCCAAATCAATTCCATCACCCCCAAGCAGGTATGGAATACCCACGGCCGACCCCGCATGGTCTGTCATTGGCCTAGCTTGCCAAGAAACCGTTCATACCAAGCATTATGGACGGAAAACCCTAAATTAGGGTTTGCGGCATATTACATGTGTTGCAAAGCAGTCTCAACCATCCATCTTCGCAGGTATAGATGGAGGGTGTAGATGTAGACTTAAAGGGCCCAGAGCATGTCAACAAGATCACCGTGGGACCGCCTACACACTTGACCAATCGGTCAAGACCAACAATGTCTGGCCGTGACAAAACCGTCACCCAAACAAGAGATGGCGCACGGCTTTGAAAGCCAAAATTAGGGTTTCAGGCCATCACGCGCGTCCATCTTCTCCGGCACAAATGAAGGGTCACAGATTAGATTAAGCAAGGGCCGGTCATACCAGCATGACCACTGTGGGCCCATCTACCTCCTCATGTGTTCGGCCAAGGCATATCATGCCTGGTCATTCCAAAACGTGCGTCCAAACTAGCATGGCCACGCCTCCCAAACCACAAACTGATCTCGACCGCTCAACTTCACCGGATGATTTGAATGACTTAGATCACGTTTTCATGGGATATTCAGGTATAGGCATGATCACCAGCCTGCCATCTTCCCATCAAACCCATCGACCAAGACCGACCAAATTAGGTCGTCTTGGAACGCGCGCAGGAAAAAGCATGATGCGCGGCCTTTTGCGGCATCAATTTCCTATTGCAAAATCGATCTCAACCACTCCTTTTTGCCGGTCAAATTGAGTGGCCTAGATCGCACCTTCATGGGACAGTGAGACATGGACGTGTACACCGGCATGCTGTCTACACACGTCCTCTCCAAATCCCTTTCCATGCTTGGTTTCGACCAAGCTGAAGAGTGATGCTTGCGCACCTCTTCAAAAAACCCTAATATTCGTTAACGGTCGCAGATGAGTGTCTCAAAGATCATCTCATCCGTCCAACTTCACCAGACTTGGTTATACAACCCTGTTCGGGAGTTATTTGGTTAGTGAGGCGTCATTACCCATCACTTTACCACACCATAATGCGATGCACATAAAATACACACGATACTTCACAAGTATCGACTTCTGAATAATAACACGGTTATTCAATTCAAGATTACATGCTATCTTTCGTGGACCCACGATCCACACATTCCAGCCATCAATCATGTCACAAACGGGGGATACATACTGGGGTATTGGTGCAGCGGTTTACGGCGTGCGGCGTGCAACGCGCCATCACAAGAACGTGTCGGGAAGTCATGGACGGTTAGAGATGAACAGGAGAAGTGGGCAAGACTGGTCGTGTGGCACCGACGCACAACTCCACTACTTCATCACTCCACTTCCCACGAGAGACGTGAATAAGGCTCAATGACTTGTATAAATAGGTTCTCCGCCCTATTTCAAACAACAACACAAGTCCAGACGAGACAGAAAACCAAGTGTTAATACAAAAAACGTATTCCAACACCCAGAGCTTGCTTGCATCAATCACTAGCCTGCTCACCTTTCTGTTACAAGTCATAAGCAAGCCAACACCTTCACAATCTCAACACCTTCTTCGCTTCCCTCCCTAAGATCAACCCCATCTCCTTCACTTTGTGACCGAAACAAGTCTGGAACGGCCATTTCTTGGTTTAGGCTGGACTTGCATAGATTGATCTCTCGAATCTACAAGCACTCACCGCGCAGTGCATTTTTTTAAGGTTTAGATTCATTCCTCATCCACACCCCAAATTACCAAATTCTGCAGGAATAGTTTTCACCCATAAACAGGTATGTCAAGTTTGGTTGTCATATTTTAGTATCAAAACTTATCTAGAGTCGCTTGATTAAATACTAGAGTAAACTTCGTTTAGGTTAGACTATTAAGTCTAGGAATGTTGAGACATACAAGTATTACTCCGAAGACTTGAAGAATGTGAAGAAGTAACAAACTACAACGATGACATCATCCTTCCACTTGAGGTTAGTAATATTTACTTGAACTGTTCCATTCCTAACGTATCTTTCAAGTTGTTCTATATTGAAAACATAGCTACGAAGCAGTATATACTGTACATATTGTATATAATACTCTAGTGATGTGACATGATCATAATAGTATGATCATAGTATTAAGGAATTAGACTACGAAGTATAATACTTATCTTTTGAACTTCGTAGATATGACATCGACATAATCTTGTATATAGTGTTATGATTATGTGAATGGGTTATGGTGAAGATTTCATCCTAGGAAACAATGTTTACAGTTGTTAAAAGGAAGTAAATTCATGAACTTGTTTCGTGAATCGAAAGGAAAATCAATAGGATCATTGGTCAGGCTATTCATTGCATATCTTTGGATGACCAACATGTGTGAGTTGGTAGAACCGATCTTAACTCAGGTTATGTATCTTGGTATAATGATGCGTGTCATAGGTGCTCAAATTAATTCACTTATATTCTACTTTACTAATGAATAATATAGCAGCAAATAAGGTTCGTTCCCACGAAGAGCAGGGAGATTTAGTTATCAAAAATGTCATAATGGGGGATTTTGTTTTAGATTCAAAGTAAAATCAAAGCAATTAAAAATAAGTAAGTTGCAAGCAATGGAGAGAAATATGATCAGGGAATCCTTCTTCGTTACTAAACCGTCATCAAGTTATTATATTCATCCATTAATACAATTAATCAAAAATTATTACCAACCGTGGAATAACAGCTAGCTCAGTGCTATCCCCTAAATTCCTTATATCACTGGGTACGAAGCTCTCCAATACCAGATTTTATTCGTCGAAACCACCTAGTAGTAGCTCACTCAAGGTGTAATTTGTCTGAATGCTTTATCTTTTGTGAATTATAGATTGATCCTAGTAGTTAGACTCTTAGCTCAAGGTCCACTTTCTAGTGTTGTTTATACACACAATCGATACACAGAATCCCTCTGTAAGGTCTTGTGTTCTCTACTTTTGTATGAATTATTTGACTATTACTTATCTCCTAACTCAATACTAGCATTTGATTCAATCAACAAATTAATTCAGTTGGCCACCTAAACAATCTATCAATCAATCATAAATATTCTAATTAGTATAAACAATCAATAATCATGTGAAGAACTTCAAAATAGATTCATATAATAACTCAAATCATGTCTAGAACTTAGAATTCATCCCCAATCACTAAGAAGTTTAGCTACTCATGGGATTAATGAAACCCATGAGATACATATTAAAAAATGGAAATAAAATAGTTACGGTGATGAATCGCTCCAAAACCCTAGCTTTTCTTCTCTTGAGTTCTTCTCTCTAATGGCTTGATTTTTTTATGAAAGATATCCTCTTAGAAGTCGTAGAAAAATCTCTTAAATAGGTCTCCCAAATATTGATGTCCCGTGCATAAATCCCGGTCAAAGTAAGTTGCAACCACTTGCCAAACCACACCCGCGTAGCCTAAGTAGCTCATCACCAAGTCTGGCCGTGAAAAGAGTTTGCCAAAGCTTATTGGGCTTGCGTGCAAAACTGGTGAGATCCAGTTCATTTACATTTGTTCAGCTGTCAGTTTTATCCTTCTTTTCTCACGGACAGACAGGTCTCCGAGAGAATTATTTTTCCCTGAATTTCGTTAAAACTCACCATACTTTCACGGACACTACTTTGTCCGTGAATTTCAGTAACTCAAGTATACCAGGCTTTCCGTGAAAAATTTATTTCCCTGGATTTTGGTTTTCCCGACGATCAAATCTCGGATACTCATGCCTCTGTGAGTTTATTTTTCATCTGAATTTTGTGAGACTTGACTGATGCTTCCACGAACACTCCTCTGTCCGTGAGAATATTTTTCCCCTGACTTTTCAAACTTAGTTTAACAAACTCTCGGGCATTCATGTATCAGTGAGAATAATTTTCTCCTGAGTTTCTTGTTTTGCTCCATTCAGTTTTCAGTCCCACCTTTCTCGATAACCATTATCACTGCCCTCGTCAATCATTGCCATCTCCATCTCAACACCGACAACATCAAGTATCATTACTTCATTACTATGCAGCTCCACCACAGATTCCGCCAGCAACAACGATAACATCCAACAGAAACCATCTCCATCGTCACCATTTCGTCTTCTTTCCAATCTCAGCATCTTCATGCCACTGCCAAGTTTCAAACTCGAGCTAAATACCTTTATTATCTCCATTTCCTGATTTCTCCAAATCTCGAGATTCATAAAATCTATATTTGATCACAGATTCGAACCATCCTTCTCTACAGTCATCAAGCTCGTTCAACAGCATCATATCTTCATCGATGGAAGCAAACTCCAACTCCATATTCTCTTCCGGACTTGGAAACCACCATCAAGCCATGATATTCAGCTCCACCAATGACCAGCGACAGCTTCTTCCATCTGCTCGTCAATGAAGCAAACGAAACCCTAAAATCTTTATCACCCTCTCCTACTTCTTGTCTCCACAACCCACTGAAACAATCACCTTCAACAACTCCATTAAAATACCATTATATTCTCTTCCCACATCTAACCATGCACGATAACATAACAGCACCATGCAGTCCATCATCATTCTCTTTTGTATCTCGAATTCACTCTTTCAGTCACCATCACTCTCGGCAGCAACCCATTACCATCATCACAGATGACTTCGTCACTTCCATCTCTTCACCGATGCCATTATGCAGTCACCATGCTCCCGTCAACTGCCAGTTACAGTTGACATTCCCTTACAGACTCGACTGCATTTCCATCAACAATGAACCACCAAGAATCACCATGGTGATCAGCAGACAACGTCACCGGCTGGGTATTCTCGGTTCAAGTTGGAGAAGAAGATGATGGCCAGCCCTTAGTACTCATCCTGGTGCCTTTAACAATTGCATTTCAACTGTCAGTCTTGCAAGACTGACAATTCAGTTTTTTTGCATCATTCTTCTTGAACAGTCAGTTCCGGGGAACTTACAAGATCAACTTCTCGTCTCGCCCATAAATTCTTCATACGACGTCGGAATGACTCCATTCTTTCACCGTTTGCTTCGTCTTTTCGGCCTATTGAAGGTGATAGCAAGGACTCCTAGGTTTGGATGAATTCTATTTGGTATTTAGCCCTTCTCCAATTGTAGCTTGCACAATTAAGTGCCGATTCGCTTTTTTTTGGATGATTCACCTAGCAAAACATAAATAAAACAAAACAAACGTAATATACAATAAATTTGCAAGAAACTAAGCAGTTACTAGCATGAATTCGACACTAAATATATGCAAAATATGCACTTAACAAATTCCCCCACACTTGGTTTTTGCTAGTTCTCGAGCAAACTATCTAAAATACAACAACTCCATATCGTCGAGAAAACGGATGCACTTAGCTAATGCAACATGCCTTTAAACCCCTAGGTGTCCCTAGTGGACGAGTTATAGTCTCGTAAGGGTTTACTAGAGATATACCTACAAAACATACTTTTCCAACTTACTAGTTCTCCCAAATGATAGCATCCAACGCGCTAAGAAGACATAGATATTCTGCACACTAGTCATAAGAAGTTACACATATATATGAACACAATCTCATCCTTAAAAGTTGAGACAGAAATAACCATCCCTTATCGATAGAATCCAGGTTCGAGAGTGATCGAAAGTCTCGACTATGCCTCACCAGAAAGGGTTTTATGACAATGCTCTCAATAATAAATAGTTTTTTATGGGTCACACATGTGTCCAAGTAGGAATGAGGAGAGAATCTTGCGACACGTTGAATAGTAGGAAGGAAAAACCCTCCGAATTATTTTGAAAACCCACATCTTTTATCATTTTTTAACTGAAGGAAATCAACCACTTAAAGAAGGTGAGAATATGCTTACTTACCTCGTTATCTGTTCGACGTGCAGTTAGCACCACTCTCACAGCATCCATAGAAACGTCTTCGGTCTTCAATCCTTGTCTTCATCTTCGTCTTCAGTCTTCAACTCTTGATGATAACTCTTGAACTTCGTAAAATTTTGACAATGTAACTCTTTTTCTTCAAATCCTTGTTGCTTGAAACTTCATTATAAATATTTCTTCTTCCATTGGCTTTATTGAAAGAACAAAACTAAAAACAAACCACTATATGATACAACGAATTTTTCTTGTCTTTTTTTTTTTTTTTTTTTTTATTATTCAAAAGTAAAGTAAAGTTTTTACAAGAAACTAGATGGGATCCTAGCAACAAGTTGGGCTCCAACACCTTTTTGAATGGCTAAACCTATTCTAACGAAAAGAAAATTACCAACATTAATATTTACATCATGTCTAGCTATGTAGTTTTTCAATCTTTTCAAAAACTCAATAGTTTCAAAACCAAGCTCACCCAAGGTAGTAAAGGCTAAAGTACCAAAACTATATCCATTGGATCTACATATATCAAGATATTTAACCCTCTTGCGCTCAACTGCTTTAGCCAAGGCGAGACCCAGTGTAAAAGCTTGCACACCACCCCCAGCAAAAGGCGAAACACCGGTCACATCAAAACAAGTATCACGACCCTCCTCCCAATTGTAGACCAAGATATCTGCCGGCCTAGCATCACCACCATCACGAGATAGGAACCCAAAAGCTGCTTCAAATTTAGAAGGTACACTAGCACGATAACATATATCTGCAAATGTATATCTCTAAGAAGATCATGACGAAATTTAATACCAACCTCACTGGCACAATGAAGCGCGTGATCACCATAAACATACATGTCCCTATTGCAGCAACTACAAGAGCTGTTAGTAGCAAACAAGGGGATACCAAGTCTGTAGCAAAGCATAGCACTAAACTGACGTGGCCCGATCTTCTGTCCCAAACCATCAGCAGGGATAGCAAAAAGGTAGTCTTGTGCATGTGCAGTCTTGTTACACTGCCAAAGAACTAAATCTCGCTTTGACATATTAAACAGAGAAGGCATTGTCTTACACATGCCTGTAAAATACTGAACTGCCAATATATGCATGGGATGAGGGGCAGTAATGAGATTGCAAATTTGTGACGAATCAATACCACAAACCTGCTGGAAACTGTCAAAAGCATCTTGATATGCTGGGCCCTTGACTTGAATGCCTGATCCTTGTAGAATAGTGTCCTGTAAGTATAAAGTCTGAGAACAAGAAGCCAAATAACAATGCTGCTTAGTATCAAACATATTATAAATTCCTAGGCCACCATCTCTAATGGGTAAAGAAGCAATCCTCTGTTGTAATAAACCATAGCCTGGACCATCACCGTTCACCAATTTCCTCAAGTAACTGGAAAGATTATTATCAAAAACAAGTTGAGCATCTTTCACATGAAAAGGGTCAGTAGTACGCAAAGTAAAGTAAAGTTTGGAAACAACTGTGCAACTTCTAAGCAGCAGCAATTCACTTTGTGGATCATTTAATTTATGAACTGCCTCCATTAACTGAGTAGTCTTGTGCACTCTATCAAGAACAAGTTGGCTGCAAAAAAACGGATCCAAACTCACAGGACCACCAAGTAGTTTAACACCCACAGATGGGCATCCAATATCAGCTGGGAAAACACCAACTTGAGTACTCCTCTCATCGATAGAAGGCCAAAAAAGTTCTGTTTTTAGGATGTTGAGATCAAGCCCTACATCAACACCTTCATTCTTGATGATATGGAGAGCCTTCGAAACCATCAGTGTATCTCCAATGATGGTACCATCATCTAAATACCAAGCCTGCAAGTCAAGTGTGCATTGTTGAGATATTTCCAGCGCAATGGGATGCAAGGTCAAAGAAAAAAGAAGAGGGCCCAAGGGGTCTCATTGTTGTACACCTTGGGTAGAAGATAAGGTAGAAGAACCATAATACAATCTTGCAGGGGAAGCGTAACAGAATTCAACCCATCTATATATGCTAGGACACTTATGTTTAACTGCACGCAGCATGGCAGATCTGTCCACTAGGTTAAAGGCATTCCTGAAGTCGACTAAGAGCATGGACATGGAATTCAGATTATATTTTTCAGCTAAGATACGATTAACAGACTGTAGAATAGCTTCCCCTCCACATGGAACACCCACGCCAAATTGAAAATCACTCAAATAAACTGACATGTCTTTACTTACAGCTGACGCAGCAACCTTAGATACTAACCGTCTCCATATGGTACCCATTGCAATAGGCCTAATACCACCACCAGGTTTAAGCAATGGCGTAAGAGGTGCACTAGAAAAATACATACCAAGTTGAGGAGGACATTTACCAGACAATAAAAGATTTACAATTACCGTGATGGAAGCTAGGAGGTCATCCGCAACAGCTGCAGCAGACCTACTAAGAGCATCTAGAAAATGCTGGTGTACAAAGTGTAAACAAAACAAAATAAAACAATACAAATAAAGATAAAGTACAAAGGCCATGGTGTAAGTACTTTACCGCTTGATTATTCACAACTTGTATGTCTTGATATCATAAACTTCTTGAACTCTCATCTTGATAATCTTCGCTCTTGTACATAGGTCTTCAACATGTAGAAATTATGCTCCTTGTCTTGTTGTTTTACTTGAATCTGAAATCTGCTCATATTATGTATTGTTGCCTGTAAACCTTGAACGTCTTCAACTTTCCTTCGAATTTGTGATGCTCCTCTTGTTGATGATGGTGGTGTTTCTATGGACCTGTTGGTGTAGAGAGAGATAAAGTGGATGGTGCTAACTGCGAACAAGATTACAAGTGGTATGTAAGTTAGCAATTCGATGTCACCATCATGATTGATAAAATAGAACTCAAGAGATCAAAGTAGTGCTTCTATTAGTGGGAGGTTTGGTAGCTCACCATTCTACCCGGAATTAACGTACGGTGACACACACTCTAAAAGCACATATTTATACACGTACAAAGAATTGAAGGTCGGTGCCTCACATGATGTAACAATAGGTAGTCTCCACTATAGGGGATCACAATTCTACTACCGAATTCATTCTGCACCTCATTTTCCACTGGCATGGTTAAATACAACTTTAACTCTCAAACAAGCAAGAAACCCGATCATGTTCTATGGCATCTTTCAGTTCAGTCACTCTTGTGACAATTTCGATGTAATCTTAGCGACATGTATACTATGTGACTCTAAACTAACTACAAGTTGGAGTTTTTAATGCAAATATGTACAAAAAATTGAAAAAACTATATGCAAAAAACTCCCCCACACTTAAACATCACATTGTCCTCAATGTGTAAAACCGAAAATTCTGAATTCTGACGTAACAGCAGATAAAACACAAAACTTGTGCAAATTGGTAAGGAATTTGGAAAAACTCCATTTCACTAAAGTTGTTAATCTACGTGTTTTCTACAAAGTGTCAAAAGGGCACAGTGTTTCGATAAACGGTCTGACAGTTATGGTCTCTGGACTGAACTACGTGCAGTTTGAATTTTTCTGACGAAAAGGTATTCGTCAATAATTTCTTCTAAAATAGATTCCGGACTCAATGAAATTAAACATGGGGATGCAAATATGATATGAAAACAATAAAAACAAAAAAAATAAAAGGGTTTAAGATACAAAACCTATGGGTTGCCTCCCATTTAGCGCTTGGTTTAAAGTCGTCAACCCGACTTGGCAGTCTCCTTATACTACTCCTCCAGAGGGAGTACATCTTTAAACTCAAGGGAGTCTACATCCACATAAGCGATGTTCTCGTAGTATGGCTTCAATCTATGGACGTTGACCTTAAAAGTAGTCTCATCTCTAATACTAGTGATATCAATTGCACCATGAGAATAAACATTAGTAACAACATATGGTCCAATCCATATGGACCTTAGCTTACCAGGAAATAGCTTAAGATGAGAATGAAATAAAAGAACTTTCTGTCCCACAACAAAATTATTACGAGAAATCATCTTGTCATGGAAAATCTTAGTCTTCTCCTTGTATATACGAGAACTCTCGTAAGCATCATTACGTATCTCCTCTAGCTCATTAATTTTTAGTTGCCTATGTTTTCCCGCTTTGTCATACTCCATGTTGCACATTTTTACCGCCCATAAAGCCTTATGCTCAAGTTCAACTGGGAGATGACAAGCTTTGCCATAAACCAACCGATATGGAGACATACCAATCGGTGTCTTATATGTTGTTCTATACGCGCAAAGTGCATTGTTAAGCCTATAACTCCAATCCTTCCATGTAGCATTGACGGTTTTCTCAAGGATGGACTTAATCTCATGATTTGAAATTTCAGCTTGCCCACTAGTTTGTGGGTGATACGGCGTACCAATCTTGTGTGTAATGTTGTACTTCTTGAGGAGAGCACGGAAGGATTTATTGAAGTGCGAGCCTCTATCACTGATAAGCACTCTTGGTGTACCATGTCTAGAGAAAATGTATTCCTTCACAAACTCACAAACAACTTGAGAATCATTAGTAGGGGTGGCTTTAGATTCCACCCATTTAGAAACATAATCCACAATAAGAAGTATATAAAATTTCCCATTCGAATTAACAAAGGGACCCATAAAATCAATGCCCCACACATCAAAAATTTCGACAGTGAGAATAGGATTGAGTGGCATTTGATTTCGAGCACCTAGATTGCCCGTTCGTTGACATCTATCACAAGATTTGCAAAAAGCATATGCATCCTCAAATAGGGTAGGCCAATAAAGGCCACTCTCAAGGAATTTGAGAGCGGTACGTTTTGCACCAAAGTGACCACCACAAGCATAAGAATGACAAAAAGATAGAATTGACTGAAATTCAGAGTTTGGTACGCACCTGTGGATAATTTGATCAGCACCATATTTCCACAAGTAGGGCTCATCCCACACATACTGCTTGGATATTTTCTTAAGCTTTAGCTTTTGAAAAGTAGACATTGTACTAGGTACTTGCCTTGTAACCAAATAGTTCACTATATCAGCGTACCAAGGTGTTGATTCTTCAATTGAGAAAAGTTGTTCGTCTGGAAAACGATCCTGTAAGGGAAGTTCTTCTTCAAAAACAACAAGTCTACTAAGGTGATCAGCAACTGTATTCTCAACAATGTATGAGTCTTGGCTTAGCCTCCTTCTTTTTCAATAGGTACCGTAGTGCTGCATGATCAGAATATACAATCACATTAGTACCCACCAATAAGCTCTAAATTTTTCTAATGCAAATACTATAGCCAATAACTCTTTCTCAGTAGTAGAATAGTTGATTTGAGCATCGTTTAGGGTCCTTGATGCATAATAAATCACATGTGACCTCTTGTTTACTTTTTGACCCAAAACATCTCCGACTGCATAATCACTTGGATCACACATTAACTCGAACGGAAAACTCCAGTCAGGTGACTTAATAATTGGTGCAGTAGTCAACAATTCATTCAATTTATTAAAGGCATCCTTGCACTTGATGCGTGTCGTAGGTGCAATCAAATTAATCAATGTTTCCACTCAATTAAAAATAATATAATGGAAGTCAAGTTCGTTCCCACGAGGAGCAAGAGATCTTAGTTGTAAAAATTGTCACGAAAGGGGGGTGTAAAAAGCAAAAGAAAATAAACAAAGCAATTAAAATCGAAAGTTGAAAGATGAAAGCAATAAGAGAGACAAGATCAAGGAATCCTTCTTCGTTGCAAAACAATGATTAAAGTTATGTTCTTTTCTACTTGTTATTAGTCACATATTATCACCAACCGTAGGATAGCAGGTCCGCTTAGCTAGCCCCAAAATCCCTAATTTCACCGAGTAACAGTCCGCTTAGTTATCGATTCTATTCAAAAGAACCACCTTGAGGTTCGCTTACAAGATGTAATTCCCAGAATGCATTAAGATTTATGAATTTAGGTTTAGTACTAGTAGTTAAACTCGGTTCGCTTGGTTCACTTTCTAGCGTTGTTTCTACACACAATTGCTCCACGGAATCCCTCCGCAAGGTCTTGTGTTTTCTACTTGTGTAAAGTGTCGAGAACGATTACGTATTCCCTAACTTATACTAGATATAGATCAATTAACAAATCAATTTAGCGTGCACTCCAAACAATCTATCAATCAATCATGAATGTCTTTAAGATCATTCCTATTAGTAAAAACAAACGATAATCATGTGAAAAACTTCAAGATAGAATTTGAAAACAAAAACTTAAATCATATGTTAAGAACTAGGAATTCATCCTCAATCAATAAGAAAATTAGCTACTCATGTTTTTGAAATTCACACAAATAATAATTAAAAAGAGAATTTTCAAGAGTTCACACAAATAACTAAAAAGAAGAATCTTAGAAAAGCAAGCAAAAACACAAGTGATGTGTGTGTAGAGAGGTGTGGAGATGTTATAGAAAACTTCTCTATTTATAGGCTTCAATATTCTCCAAATCTTCTAAGGAGTAGAATCCTTTTCCTTTTGCAATTCAATTTCCAATTCCATGCTTTTCTCAACTCTTCCACCTTCTCTTTCCAAATTTGAGCCAAATTCTCCATCCAATTCCTAGTCCAAGTCTTCACACCCATGAGAGAAATCCATAGAAAATTCTGGAATTTTTGTTCGCGGAAAACTGGGATTGTGGCCGGAATCCGGCCGGAATAAGTCGCCGCCGACCACCTGGAAATTTCTCCGTCAAGAGAATATTCTACGGAATATTCCGTCTGGTCCTCCGTTAGGACTAACGGTCAAAGTAGGTCAACCGTCAGTCAACTGTTAGTCAACAAGTCAAAGCAGGAGAGTGAATCACTGAGTCAACTACTTCAGTTGACCCGAGTCAGTCTAGGCCAACTTCTCTTGCAACCATTTGTTCAGCCATGATGGCTGTGCTTCTGCCCAAAGAACTCACTCAATCTCCGGTCATACTTCAATATCGGTTCCACCTTCACTGCCATACCTCCCAAGCTCGTGTCGACAAACCCTAACCGCAACACACCGTTTTCTACTCTCTATCTCATCATCTCAAGATCACCACAACCGCGACAACCCACGACAACCATGGCTGCTTCATTCTGCAGTTTCAACTGCATCTGTCATTGCCAACTTCTCCAGGTTTTAGTTCCCAACATCTCATGAGCTGCAGCTTCTTTATTAACCCACTGCAACACCACAGCTGCCATCATCCTCAGCTTCCTATGTAGTTCAGTTAACACCACAGCATAAATCTAACCATCATCTTGCCAGTAGCCCATCATATTCACCAGTACCAGCACAAGTACCAACAACAACTCTGTGGCAGACTCAACCCATTTCAGTTCACTTGTACCTAACATACATCTCATCACCAGTCTCTTCTCAGATAGCGCCACCAGTTCAATCACCAAAACTCTACAGCTAACTCAGTGCACCAGCTTCACTCTCATCAGGACAGCCAGCACCAACACCTCCATTTGTGACAGAGCACCTCCATTATCTCCCTGAACTGCAATCTTAGTCACTTCTTGTTGCAAAATAAGGCCTGCAACTACATTCATACATCTGTGTTATCACAGCCACCTTCAACTGCAATTTCTACCATGCCATCTCTGCACAAACCCTTTCTGCCTCCTCCAACACATAGCCCATTTCTCAATTTGACAAGAGAACACAAATCTTCTCTGCAAAAACCCCGACTTCAATTTCGCCATTAGCCCTTAATAGACCCATTTCTCCGATTCAACAAAACCAACTTCATCTCCAACACCCTCATTCCTCTTCTCGGCTTGTTTCTTATTCAACAGCATCTCGATTCAACAGAAATCAACACATCGATTTCTTCAGGGTTGCGCCTCTCTCTGTGTGAAACAGCATATCTATTTCTCTCAGTCACCGACCCATATCTTTTACTCTCTCAATTTCTCTCGATCTCCAGCAGCAGCTCATTCTATCCCCTTCTCAATTTCATCAGCTCCATCTTATCGACATCTTCAAACCTTCTTGTAACAGATTCAATCTCTCGTTCTTCTTTGATTTCATCACCATGAGCTTGTCAATCGCTATGTCTCGATCTCAATTTATCAACCTACAAACCCTACTAATTTCTTCTCCAATCTCTCTCGATTTCGACAGCCCATTTGTCTTTATTTCTATCTCTTTCAGATGGAAATGAATGAGAAAGAGGTCTCTCTCGATTTAGGTCTGGGTTAAATGGGGCGGATTCGGGCATGGATCCGGGTACGGGTGTGGAGCAGGGTATGGATGGATGGGCTTAGGTTAGGGTATGGGTGAGAGTTTAAGGTGTGGGCTTGGGTATGGGTCAGAGTTTAGGGTGTGGGTGGATTCAAACACCCACCATAAATACACCCCAATTGTGCTATTCTCACTCCCTTCTTTTGGATAAGGGACACCTCTTTGACCTCCCCTTAACCTTGGCTGAGCTCCATATAGTATTCCCTCCTTGGTGAAATGACAATTTTGCCCTTTTTGCTCAAATAGAGTAATTTCTTCTTCTTTTCCTCCGTGCGACTCCATAGTACCTAATAACTCAAAACAAGCGTAAAATACATAATTTACACGGAAAATAGCAAAGAAAGCATAAACTACTAGATAGTAAATTAGGTGTATTCTACACCTATCAAATTCCCCCACACTTAGACTTTGCTAGTCCTCGAGCAAATCAAACTAAAAACTCACAACTTCAAAGCGTTCAAGCGTCACAAGCATCCAAAGAGTTATGAGGACATAGAATTTCTGTATGCTAGTAATAAGAAGTTAGAAATACTAAAGAACATATTCTCATTCTTAAATGTTGAGTGAGAAATAACCACACCATAATGAGAGAATGCGTGTTTGAGAAACGATCAATAAGCATTTCGCCTCGACTTCTGCCTCACCAAATAGGATTTTATGATAATTGCACTCAAAAAGACGGCTTTTTTTATGGTTCTCACATGTGTGCAGGTAGGAATGAAGAGAGAATTCCTGCAACACGTTGAATGGTAGGAAGGATAACTTCCGAAATATTTTTAAAAACCCACATCTTTTAATATTTTGAAAAACCATTTTTCTGACGATCTCTAAGAAATGAAATCAACCATATTATCGAAGATGAGATTACTTACTTACCTTCACATCCGATCGCCAATTATGATAACACCACTCTCACGGCATCCAATAGAAACGTCTTCCGCTCCTTATCTTGATCTTCATGGTCCTCGTCTTCGGTTTCAACTATTGATGATAAACCCTCGAATTTCTTAAATCCTTGACATTTTATAACTCTTTACCTTGAAATCCTTGTCGCTTGAAACTTCCTTATAAATTTTCCTTCCCCACGGCTCATTAAATAAGAACAAATATTTCTCTTGTTTTTCTCTCTTTTTTTTTCTTTTCTTTTCTTTTTTTTTTTTTTTTTCAAATTTTTTTTTTTTTTTTTTTTTTTTTTTAAAATTGAAACAAGAGAAATTAAATACAAAAATAAACCATGGCCGTGGGAGAAGTATTTTACCGCTTGATTCTTCACAACTTGTATTGTCTTGAAATCATAAACTTCAAAAATTCTCACCTTTTAATTTTCTTCGCTTTCATGAATAAGTCTTCATACTAAAAATTAACTCATTGTAGTGTAAGTCTTCAACATATATGTAAAATCCGCTCTTTGTATGTTGCTTTTACTTGTATTTGAAATTTGCTCTTTTTCTCGTTCCGTTGCTTGTAAACCTTAAACTTTTTCAACTTTCCTTGTAGATTTTGATGTCGCTCCTTGTTGATGATGAATGTGTTTCTATGGATCCGTTGTTGTCGAGAGAGAGAATGGTGCTAACTGCAAATCGAACTACAAGAAGGAAGCTTTCATCTATAGACGTCACCCTCATGATTGACAAAATTAGCACTCAAGAGATCAAAGAGTAGTGCTTTTATTGGTGGGAGGTTGGGTAGCTCACCATTCTACCCGGAATTAACGTACGGTGACACACACTCAAAAGAAAGCTCTTTAGTAGATGGAAAATTCTGGTCGGTGCCTCTCATGATATGAATACGGGTAGTCTCCACTAATGATTGATCAGCAACTCTAATAACGCATTTCTCCCTGCACCAAATTCGCATCACCGGCATGATTAAATCCATTATTTAACACTCTAACAAGCAAGAAATCCGAATGTAGTCCTCTAACATTTCCAAGTTCAATTATGTCGGTCAAAATCTCTATGTAAACATACCTAGAAATATGCTAGGGACTCTAAAATCTCTAAAAGTTGGAATTTTTATGTAAAACTTTTTTTTTTTTTTTAAATTTTTTAAATTTTTTTGTAATTTTTGTTTTAAAAACATGCTTAACCACTCCCCCACACTTAAACCTTACATTGTCCTCAATGTAATTGAATCCTCCTAGTAAAGTCAAGGTGGGAAATTTTAACATGATATGAAATAAGAAAAAGAAATAACAAAAAGCAAAAGGATAAGAAATACAAAACCGATGGGTTGCCTCCCATTAAGCGCTTGTTTTAAAGTCGACGGCCCGACTTAGCTCTTGCGGCACATTACTCCTCCAGAGGGAGTGCATCTTGAAGTCCAATCACGTCCACATGCTCCGTTGGAAAGTTTTCATAATATGGCTTTAACCTATGGCCGTTGACTTTCAATTGTTGTCCTGTTTTTTCGCTAACAATATCAACTGCACCATGAGCATAAACATTAGTAACAACAAATGGTCCCACCCAACGGGACTTAAGCTTTCCCGGAAATAAACGTAAACGAGTATTAAATAAAAGAACTTTTTGCCCCACAACAAAACTTTTCCGCGAAATCATCTTGTCATGAAAAAGCTTAGTCTTTTCCTTGTAAATCCGGGCACTCTCGTAAGCATCATTACGTATCTCCTCTAGCTCATGTAGTTGTAACTTCCTTTGTTTCCCCGCTTCATCATACTCCATGTTGAATTTCTTTATCGCCCAATAAGCCTTATGTTCAAGTTCAACCGGAAGATGACAAGCCTTGCCATAAACCAACCTATATGGAGACATACCAATCGGTGTCTTATACGCCGTTCTATACGCCCAAAGTGCATCATTGAGCTTAAAGCTCCAATCTTTCCTTGTGGTATTCACCGTTTTCTCAAGAATGGACTTGATCTCACGATTTGAAATTTCCGCTTGTCCACTAGTTTGTGGATGATAAGGCGTACCAATCTTGTGTGTTATGTTGTACTTCTTGAGGAGAGCGTGGAAAGCCTTCTTGAAATGTGAGCCTCCATCGCTTATCACCACTCTTGGTGTACCATGCCTATTGAATATGTATTCCCTTACAAAATCACAAACAACTTGAGAGTCATTAGTCTTGGTGGCTCTAGCTTCCACCCATTTCGAAACATAATCAACGGCAAGAAGTATATAAAAATTCCCATTCGAATTGACAAAAGGGCCCATAAAATCAATACCCCACACATCAAAAATCTCAACGGCGAGAATTGGTGTGAGTGGCATTTGATTTCGAGCACCTAGATTGCCCGTTCGTTGACATCTATCACACGATTTACAAAAAACATATGAATCTTCAAACAAGGTGGGCCAATAAAATCCACTCTCGAGAACTTTGAGAGCGGTACGCTTAGAACCAAAGTGGCCACCACATGCAAAAGTGTGGCAAAAGGAGAGAATGGATTGAAATTCGAATTAGGCACGCACCTTCGCATTATTTGATCAACGCCATATTTCCATAAGTATGGTTCATCCCACACATATTGCTTAGCTACCTTCTTAAGTTTCATCTTTTGGAAGTTGGACATTGTACTAGGTACTTTCCTTGTCACCAAGTAATTCACTATATCCGCATACCAAGGTGTTGATTCGTCCATGGAGAAAAGTTGTTCGTCCGGAAAGCGGTCATGTAATGGAAGTTCCTCTTGAGACATAACAAGCCTACTAAGATGATCCGCAATGGTATTCTCCACACCCCTCTTATCACGAATTTCTATGTCGAACTCTTGTAACAATAAGATCCACCGAATTAATCTTGGCTTAGCTTCTTTCTTCTTTATTAAGTGTCTTAGTGCGGCATGATCGGAATACACAATAACCTTTGTACCCACCAAGTATGATCGAAATTTTTCCAACGCAAAAACTATAGCCAATAACTCCTTTTCCGTGGTAGAATAATTAATTTGTGCATCATTAAGGGTCCTAGATGCATAATAGATAACATGGGACAACTTGTCCACCCTTTGACCCAAAACGGCTCCAACCGCATAATCACTAGCATCACACATTAATTCAAATGGAAGATTCCAATCCGGTGATTTGATAATCGGCGCACTTGTCAACATATCCTTTAATTTGTCAAAAGCATCCTTGCATTCCTTGTTGAAGTCGAAAAGTACCTCCTTTTGTAATAACTTGCACATCGGCATGGAGATTTTGGAGAAATCCTTGATAAACCGCCTATAGAAACCTTCATGACCAAGAAAAGAACGAATCTCCCTCACCGAAGTGGGATATTGTAAGTTTCTTATTAAATCTATCTTTGACTTGTCCACTTCGAGCCCTCGAGAGGACACAATGTGACCGAGTACTATGCCGTGGTTTACCATAAAGTGACATTTCTCCCAATTAAGGACAAGGTTTGTGTCTATGCATCGTTTAAGAATTAGTTCAAGGTTATTTAAACAACCATCAAAAGAATTGCCATAAACACTAAAGTCATCCATAAATACCTCGATGATGCGCTCCACATAATCCGAGAATATACTCACCATGCATCTTTGAAAAGTAGCCGGCGCATTGCAAAGGCCAAACGGCATCCGTCTATATGCAAACGTTCCAAATGGACAAGTGAAAGTGGTCTTCTCTTGGTCCTCCGGTGCAATAACAATTTGGTTGTATCCCGAATAACCATCCAAGAAGCAATAATAAGAATGCCCCGCTAACCGCTCCAACATTTGATCAATGAAAGGTAAAGGAAAGTGATCCTTTCGGGTTGTGGAATTAAGCTTTCTATAGTCAATGCACACTCTCCAACCGGTTTGAACTCTTGTAGGAACAAGTTCATCGTCTTGATTTCGAACAACCGTGACTCCGGATTTCTTTGGCACCACTTGTACCGGACTTACCCACTTGCTATCGGAAATTGGGTAGATTACCCCCACACTTAGCAATTTGAGTATCTCTTTTTTCACAACCTCCATCATGGGAGGATTTAGCCGACGTTGAGCATCACGTACCGGCTTCACGTTCTCTTCCATTAGAATCCTATGCATGCACATGGATGGACTAATGCCTTTGATGTCCGCAATTGTCCACCCAATAGCCGTTTTGTGCTCTTTCAAGACTCTAAGCAAACGGTCTTCTTGTACCGGTGTGAGGTTCTTAGAAATAATCACCGGAAGCTCATCTCCATCCCCCAAGAAAGCATACTTCAAATGGTCCGGAAGTGGCTTCAATTCTAGCTTGGGCGCCTTCACAATAGATGGTACAAGTATTTCATCATTCACGGGTAAAGAAATATATGAAACATCACCCTTTTTAGCTTCTTGCAATGTCGCCAAAGCTCCACATATCTCCACCAATTCCTTGGAGATTTCAACATCCAAGTTAGACAAGCCATGGACATCCAATTCAATGCTCTTTTGCAACACCACATCAAGTTTATCCTCTTGGTTCAATTCCACCATTTGTTGCGCTAATGAATCAACCACATCAATGGAGTAAACGGAATGCACATCACTTGGGTAGCGCATGGCTTCAAATATGTTAAAGTGTATTATCTCCTTGTCAAATTCCATAGTGAGTGTACCCTTATCAACATCAATCTTCGTCTTTGCGGTCTTCATGAATGGCCTCCCAAGAAGTAAAGAAGTAGATGCTCGGTTCTCATTGTTGTCCATATCCACCACGAAGAAGTCCACCGGAAAAATAAGCTCATTTACTTGCACTAGCACATCTTCTACAAGTCCCTTTGGATATATGTTCGACTTGTTTGCCAATTGGATAATAACTCTCGTCTCTTTCAAAGGTCCTAGATTCAAGGAGTCATATATTTCGGCCGACATCACACTAATGGAAGCCCCCAAGTCAAGTAAAGCATGTTCAAACCTTTGCTTACCAATAGTAATTGGCACCGTGAAACCACCGGGATCCGTGCACTTTGTAGGCATCTTCTTCAATAGCATAGCCGACGCACTCTCGCCAACTTTAGTAATTTCATTATCAAGCAACCTATCCTTCTTGATGCATAATTCCTTCATGAACTTGGCATACCTTGGAATTGTCTTAATGGCCTCAATGAATGGGATGTTGATTTCAATCTTCTTGAAGATATCCATAAGTGCCTTATCTTGAGCTTCTTTCTTGGATTTAGCAAAATGACTAGGAAAAGGAGGTGGAGCAGTGAAAGTAGGAACCGGTTCCTTGGATTGGTCTTTTGGTGTGGAATTCTCCTTTGGTGCGGTTTCCTCCTTGTCATTGACTACCTCTTCACTAACTTCCTCATGATGACTTGGTCCCTCCACTTGTCTTCCACTTCTTAAAGTAACCGCATTAACATTCTCTCTTGGATTCACAAATGGTTGTGAAGGAAGTTTTGTGGATGCTTGAGATTTCAATAAATTCACATCGGTTGCCAATTGTCCCATTTGAGTTTGTAAGTCCTTGATGGCCGAATCGGTCTTTTGTTGGCTTTGTTGGAACATAGAAGTAAGACCTTGCATACCTTGCATTAACGCATTGAGCTTGTCATCATTCAAAAAATCACGCTCCTTGACTTGTTGTGGTTGGAATTGTTGAGAACCACCTTGTTGTTGAGGTTGAAAGCGTGATTGTTGAAAACCACCTTGTTGCGCATATGGATTAGGAGCCGCCGCTTGCTTGTTTGCATAACTAAAGTTAGGATGATCCTTCCACCCGGGATTGTAGGTATTGGAGTATGGATCGTACCTTGGCCTTTGATTCGGATATAAAGCATTCACTTGTTCGGTCTCATTATCCGGAATAATTACCGCGACCATCCTTTGCATCATAATCTCCATGTTACTTATTCTTTGATCAAGATGTGATGAAGAATCACTAACTTCATGCACTCGCCTAACCATTGGTTCATCCCTTGTGTAGAATTGTTGCGAGTTTGCCGCCATACTTTCAATCAACTCTCTAGCTTCGGTCAAAGTCTTGTTCATTAGTGCACCACCACCCGCGGCGTCAAGAAGAGACCTATCACTTGGGTGAAGAGCTTCATAGAAGTATTGGAGTATCATAACATCACTAAATTGATGGTGTGGACAGCTTGCCACCAACCTCTTGTATCGCTCCCAACATTCATACAATGATTCTCCCACTTGTTGTTTCAATCCACAAATCTCCTTGCGAATTTGAGTAGCTTTGGATGCGGGAAAATATCTCTCGAGGAAAAGTTTCTTCATCCCATTCCATGTTGTGATACTTCCTAAGGCAAATAATATAACCATTCCTTAGCATTACCCGCCAAAGAAAACGGGAAAGCTTTCAACAATGCTCCATCCGCATTAGTCTCCGGTGGAAGCATGGCCATAACTATGGCATAGAAGTCCATAAGATGTTTTTTTGGGTCCTCATTCACCATGCCATGGAACTTTGGTAACTCTCTAATCAACCCCGGCTTGATCTCGAAGGTTGAATTAGTTTGGATACACCATTGTTGTGTATCAAGCTTGTGAGAAGCTAGGTCCTTTAGTGTACGATCAGCCATTGTTTCTTCCTCTTTGTCCGAATCACTTGATGAAGAAGGAGGAAGTGGAGTGTTAATCGCACGAATGAAATCCTTTAGTTGAGTGCCGGATCGAAGACGTATTGGACTCGGTCTACCCTCTCTAAGCATTCACCAAAGGTATAACACCTGAAACAAGATTCTCACAAACTAAATTAGATACGGTATAGAATCTAACAAAGCAAGAATAAAGCAAAAAGAAAAATAAAACAACTAAAAATCGCCCGTTGCTCCCCGGCAACGGCGCCAAAATTTGATGCGTGTCGTAGGTGCAATCAAATTAATCAATGTTTCCACTCAATTAAAAATAATATAATGGAAGTCAAGTTCGTTCCCACGAGGAGCAAGAGATCTTAGTTGTAAAAATTGTCACGAAAGGGGGGTGTAAAAAGCAAAAGAAAATAAACAAAGCAATTAAAATCGAAAGTTGAAAGATGAAAGCAATAAGAGAGACAAGATCAAGGAATCCTTCTTCGTTGCAAAACAATGATTAAAGTTATGTTCTTTTCTACTTGTTATTAGTCACAGATTATCACCAACCGTAGGATAGCAGGTCCGCTTAGCTAGCCCCAAAATCCCTAATTTCACTGAGTAACAGGTCCGCTTAGTTATCAGATTCTATTCAAAAGAACCACCTTGAGGTTCGCTTACAAGATGTAATTCCCAGAATGCATTAAGATTTATGAATTTAGGTTTAGTACTAGTAGTTAAACTCGGTTCGCTTGGTTCACTTTCTAGCGTTGTTTCTACACACAATTGCTCCACGGAATCCCTCCGCAAGGTCTTGTGTTTTCTACTTGTGTAAAGTGTCGAGAACGATTACGTATTCCCTAACTTATACTAGATATAGATCAATTAACAAATCAATTTAGCGTGCACTCCAAACAATCTATCAATCAATCATGAATGTCTTTAAGATCATTCCTATTAGTAAAAACAAACGATAATCATGTGAAAAACTTCAAGATAGAATTTGAAAACAAAAACTTAAATCATATGTTAAGAACTAGGAATTCATCCTCAATCAATAAGAAAATTAGCTACTCATGTTTTTGAAATTCACACAAATAATAATTAAAAAGAGAATTTTCAAGAGTTCACACAAATAACTAAAAAGAAGAATCTTAGAAAAGCAAGCAAAAACACAAGTGATGTGTGTGTAGAGAGGTGTGGAGATGTTGTAGAAAACTTCTCTATTTATAGGCTTCAATATTCTCCAAATCTTCTAAGGAGTAGAATCCTTTTCCTTTTGCAATTCAATTTCCAATTCCATGCTTTTCTCAACTCTTCCACCTTCTCTTTCCAAATTTGAGCCAAATTCTCCATCCAATTCCTAGTCCAAGTCTTCACACCCATGAGAGAAATCCATAGAAAATTCTGGAATTTTTGTTCGCCGGAAAACTGGGATTGTGGCCGGAATCCGGCCGGAATAAGTCGCCGCCGACCACCTGGAAATTTCTCCGTCAAGAGAATATTCTACGGAATATTCCGTCTGGTCCTCCGTTAGGACTAACGGTCAAAGTAGGTCAACCGTCAGTCAACTGTTAGTCAACAAGTCAAAGCAGGAGAGTGAATCACTGAGTCAACTCGGAGTCAACTACTTCAGTTGACCCGAGTCAGTCTAGGCCAACTTCTCTTGCAACCATTTGTTCAGCCATGATGGCTGTGCTTCCTGCCCAGCAACTCAGCTCAATCTCCAGTCATACTTCAATATCAGTTCCACCTTTACTGCCATACCTCCCAAGCTCTGTGTCGACAAACCCTAACTGCAACACACTGCTTCTACTCTCTATCTCATCATCTCAGCATCACCACAACCGCGACAACCCACGACAACCATGGCTGCTTCATTCTGCAGTTTCAACTGCATCTGTCATTGCCAACTTCTCCAGGTTTTAGTTCCCAACATCTCATGAGCTGCAGCTTCTTTATTAACCCACTGCAACACCACAGCTGCCATCATCCTCAGCTTCCTATGTAGTTCAGTTAACACCACAGCATAAATCTAACCATCATCTTGCCGTAGCCCATCATATTCACCGAAGACCCGGCTGAAGTACCAACAAAGAACTCGTGGCAGACTCAACCCATTTCAGTTCACTTGTACCTAACATACATCTCATCACCAGTCTCTTCTCAGATAGCGCCACCAGTTCAATCACCAAAACTCTACAGCTAACTCAGTGCACCAGCTTCACTCCCATCAGGACAGCCAGCACCAACACCTCCATTTGTGACAGAGCACCTCCATTATCTCCCTGAACTGCAATCTTAGTCACTTCTTGTTGCAAAATCAGGCCTGCAACTACATTCATACATCTGTGTTATCACAGCCACCTTCAACTGCAATTTCTACCATGCCATCTCTGCACAAACCCTTTCTGCCTCCTCCAACACATAGCCCATTTCTCAATTTGACAGCAGCAACACAAATCTTCTCTGCAAAACCCCAGCTTCAATTTCTGCCATTAGCCCTTAATGTACTCCCATTTCTCCGATTCAACAAAACCAACTTCATCTCCAACACCCTCATTCCTCTTCTCGGCCTGTTTCTTATTCAACAGCATCTCGATTCAACAGAAATCAACACATCGATTTCTTCAGGGTTGCGCCTCTCTCTGTGTGAAATAGCATATCTATTTCTCTCAGTCACCGACCCATATCTTTTACTCTCTCAATTTCTCTCGATCTCCAGCAGCAGCTCATTCTATCCCCTTCTCAATTTCATCAGCTCCATCTTATCGACATCTTCAAACCTTCTTGTAACAGATTCAATCTCTCGTTCTTCTTTGATTTCATCACCATGAGCTTGTCAATCGCTATGTCTCGATCTCAATTTATCAACCTACAAACCCTACTAATTTCTTCTCCAATCTCTCTCGATTTCTGACAGTACATTGTCTTAATTTCTATCTCTTTCAGATGGAAATGAATGAGAAAGAGGTCTCTCTCGATTTAGGTCTGGGTTAAATGGGGCGGATTCGGGCATGGATCCGGGTACGGGTGTGGAGCAGGGTATGGATGGATGGGCTTAGGTTAGGGTATGGGTGAGAGTTTAAGGTGTGGGCTTGGGTATGGGTCAGAGTTTAGGGTGTGGGTGGATTCAAACACCCACCATAAATACACCCCAATTGTGCTATTCTCACTCCCTTCTTTTGGATAAGGGACACCTCTTTGACCTCCCCTTAACCTTGGCTGAGCTCCATATAGTATTCCCTCCTTGGTGAAATGACAATTTTGCCCTTTTTGCTCAAATAGAGTAATTTCTTCTTCTTTTCCTCCGTGCGACTCCATAGTACCTAATAACTCAAAACAAGCGTAAAATACATAATTTACACGGAAAATAGCAAAGAAAGCATAAACTATTAGATAGTAAATTAGGTGTATTCTACACCTATCAGCACTCCTGGTTGAAGTTAAAGGCAACCTCCTTTTGCAATAATTTGCACATCGGCATTGATATATTGGAGAAATCTTTGATAAACCTCCTATAAAAACCTGCATGACCAAGAAACGAGCGAACTTCTCTCACCGAAGTGGGGTATTGTAAGTTCCCAATCAAGTCTACCTTTGCCTTGTCTACCTCGAGCCCTTGAGAGGACACGATGTGGCCAAGTACAATTCCATGGTCTACCATAAAGCGGCATTTCTCCTAGTTTAAAACAAGATTAGTGTCTATGCATCTTTTAAGCACAAGTTCAAGATTATTTAAACAAATATCAAATGAATCACCATAAACACTAAAGTCGTCCATAAATACCTCAATGATGTTTTCCGCGTAATCAGAAAATGTACTAACCATACATCTATGAAAAGTGGCAGGCGCATTGCAAAGACCAAACGACATTCTTCTATATGCAAATGTACCAAAAGGATAAGTGAAAGTAGTCTTCTCTTGATCCTCCGATGCAATAAAAATTTGATTTTAGCCCGAATAACCATCCAAAAAGCAATAATGTGAATGTCCCGCTAACCTCTCTAACATCTGATCAATGAAAGGCAAAGGAAAGTGATCCTTGCGGGTAGCCGAATTGAGCTTTTTGTAGTCTATGCATACTCGCCATCCTGTTTGAACTCTTGTAGGAACGAGTTCATCATCTTCATTTCTAACAACAGTGACACCTGATTTCTTAGGAACCACTTGCACCGGGCTAACCTATTTGCTATCAGAAATTGGGTAAATCACTCCCCACACTTAGTAATTTGAGGATCTCTTTCTTCACGACCTCCATCATTGGGGGATTAAGCCTACGCTAAGTATCACGTACTGGCTCGATATCATCTTCCATAAGGATTCTATGCATGCACATGGATGGACTAATGCCTTTGATGTCAACAATTGACCAACCAATAGCCGTTTTGTGCTCTTTCAGAACCCTAAGGAGGCGTTCTTCCTGTACTGCTGTGAGATTCTTTGAAATAATGACGGGAAGCTCTTCCCCATCACCCAAGTAAGCATACTTTAAGTGATCAGTTAGAGGTTTCATCTCTAATTTAGGTGTCTGCACAACAGAAGGTAAAGGAACTTCATCAGTTACAGGTAAAGAGATATATGAGATATTACATGTTCTAACATCTTGTGATGCCATTAAAGCACCACATGTCTCAACAAACTCCTTGGGAATATCAACGTCTAAGTTAGGAAAGCCATGGACGTCCAAACCAATGCTATTTTGTAGCACATATTCAAGTTCATCTTCGTTGATCAAATCAAACATCTGATGTGCCAACGAACCAATAACATCAACAGAAAATGCGGAATGGATATCACTTGGATAACGTATAGCTTCAAAAATATTGAAGCGTATAACCTCTTTGTCAAACTCCATAGTGAGTTTCCCAGTATCACAATCAATCTTCATCTTAGCAGTCTTCATAAATGGTCTCCCAAGAAGTAGTGAAGTAGACGAACAATTGTCCCCATTATGCATATCCACAACAAAGAAATCAACCGAAAAGATTAGTTCATTCACTTGCACCAACACATCTTCCAAGAGTCCCTTAGGATATATGTTAGACTTATTATCTAATTGAATGATAATCCCTGTCTCCTATAAAGGTCCCAGATTCAAAGAATCATAAACATCGGCTGACATCACGCTTATGGAAGCTCCCAAATCAAGCAAAGCACGCTCAAACCGTTTGTCACTAATAGTAACTGGCACTGTAAAACCTCCAGGATCTTTACACTTTGCAGGCATTTTCTTTAGCACATAGCTGAAGCACTTTCTCCCACCTGAGTGATCTCATTAGCAATCTACCTCTCATTCCTTGTGCACAAATCCTTCAGAACCTTGGCATACCTGGGTACCGTTCTGATGGCCTTAATAAATGGAATGTTGATATGCACCTTGCTGAAAATATCCATGATCTCCTTGTCTGGGACTTGCTTCTTTGACTTAGCAAAACGACTAGGAAAAGGAGGTGGTGTGGTAAAAGTAGGAACCGTTTTCCTAGGTTGGCCGGTTGAAATTGGCTTTTCCTTTGGAACAGTTTCCACCTCTACTTCCTTCACTAGTACAAACCTTCACATATGACACGTTTTTTGGTTTACAGCCCAGCCACGTTTCGGGTTATTTGCGTGGCTATTGGTCATAAGTATAACTATAGCCACATTTTGTGTTACCTTGTAGCCATAGTACACCATTTAGTCATAGGTTTAATCCTAAACCCATCAACTGTAGCCATAAGGTATCGTTTGGTCACAGTTTTCAGTCTAATCCATCACATGTAGCCATAGATGCGTATATGGCCACATTAAATAATTTTGTATGTGTCGAAAGTGTAGGATGGCTATAGACACACCTATTAGTCCGTGACGGAAAGAGGATTTATTTAGCCACATTGGTTTGTTTATGTGTCCATAATATCTCATTTATTAGACACGCATATACTAAGGAATTGTCACATTTTATCAAACATGACAAAAGATTGACATATGGTTACACCATATATTTTTTTTGGGAGGATTATGATATGGCTACACGAAAAACAAATTGTGACCATAGCGTCGGATCCATTAGACACATGAGATTGAATTTTCAAGCAACATATGCTGGGATAATTTTTATGCTTTTTCACTGCAATACAGAAACCTCAAGCTCTGGTGTATAGAAGGATACATTACAAGTGATTGTGGCTTCCAAGGGAATTGCAATACAACGGGTGCAGCCGGGTGTTTTGTGAAAATAAAACATGTATAGTGAAGTTCTATTGTGTTACTTTCTCCTAGAATTCCCGATATACATTATTGATAACCACGCCAAAAATCCAAAATGGGAAACCATATCTTAAACTTTTCATACAAATTCATAAGGTACTGCAAGCGATGGGACCCATATGTGAGACCAACCAAACCTGTTTAACTTTTCAATTCACAAAAGCTTGTATATTTTTATCCAATATATTTGATGAAAAAATTTAGATCTACAACCAATATTTTTTATTTACCTCTTTCGAAAAGAAAAAAAATAGAAATATTACATCAAATTGATATCGGAGCCAGACACTCCAAAACTGCGATTGCAGTAGGAATGCATTTCTTTTGCTCTTTATATAACAAGACAAAACAATCCCATAATCAAATTCTTGATCTTTTAGATGCAGAGTTCGTGTCCTACAATTCGAGTGTCAAACTTATAGAGGCATCTGATGGCATAAAAATGACTTCGTCGAAGCTCATGGACAATGTAGAGTGTTGAATAGCCACAACGAACCTGCAACATGAAAATAGGGTTCTGAGTTCAACAAAAACAAGGAAGAAAGAACGAGGGCACAACAATTAATACAAGGTGTCAGCCCAACTCAACATAAATTGTGGTCAAGACTTCTTACAAAGAGGACTTTCAAAAGATATGGGAAAAACCTGTCAAGTATGGTATTCAAAACGGTTGAGGGTTAAAATTGGAACAAGGAAAATGAGATTAAAATTTACTATTCTTCACACAGGCTACACAATATAAACTCCTCCATGCAATGCACTTAGGAACAAGGTTAAACATAAGGTCCATCGTTTTCGTTCTATCAATATCATGTCACTAACTGAATAACCACAGATTAAAGGAAATAAAGCGACGTACCAGCGGGAGTGTGTCATTTTGGCTTGCGTATAAGTAAACCCCGGCAGTCAGTTCGGAAGTAATCATTTCGGGATTCTTTACCCAAGTCTTGTGGATCTACAGACGGCAAGATATTATCATTCCCGGGAAAGATTACTTGTCTTCAATTCCTCATCGTTGCCATCATCATACGCATCTCTATAATTTTTGGGAGGTGTCACAAAAACAATAGACTTTTTCTTATCTAACTGGTCTTTGACATAAAATACCTGCCTAGCTTGTGAGGATAAAATAAAAGGATCATTTTTGTATCCCAACATAGTAAGGTCAACAATCTTGTAGCCAAGAGCATCTCTTTTGACCCCACGTTTATTATCAACCCAATTGCACTTGAACAGATGAACTTTTCTTTCACAATAATCTAACTCCCATATCTCTTGCAAGACACCATAATAAGATGCTTTACCATATGTAACGCCATCATTTCTAGATATGTGCATGTCATTTGCCGCGACGCTAACCCCACTATTCTGGTGAATTCTACCATCACGAGATCTTGTGCGGAATAGATATCCATTGATGCGATATACAGTGTATTTTGTTACCTCTTAGTGCGGGCCGTGTGATATCCATCTTAACTTCTCTGAGATACTTTCTCTGTCGTCTGCCAACTCTTTTTCAACCTGAAATTCATTATTAGGATGAACCTTGACTGTAAAGGAATATAACACATCAAACAAGACACTTTTTCTACAACATATTACCTCATTTTTTAACCACTCGCCAAAAGAGTTAGAGTGCTCTTTCTCCATCCATGCCCGCTTTTTAGTAGAATATTTAGTTTCCAAATAGAGCTTGTGTCGGCTGGTATGTACAATAACCAATGTTATTATATTTTGTACCAAAAAAAAAAGAAGGAAAATAAACAAATTAATACTTACTCTATGTAAGGCTCAATTTCGAAAGTGTTACTCGTAGCATTACATAGAAATGTGCTTGTCTCAACTGTTCAGGGGTAACTATACACATCTCTTCAGCTGATAGCGGTTCTCCCTCCTGAGATGTATTATGCCTATCCAGTGGAATACCTATTGTCCTGATGCTTTTATGGTACTCACAATATATCTCAATCGTCTCTTCTGCAACATTCTCTTCGGCAATGCATCCACAAGGTTGATTCTTGTTCCGCACATGCCCCTTTATAACCTTCATACACCTTTCGAAAGGATACATCCATCGAAAGCAAACCGGACCACATAATTTCACTTCCTGGTAAGATGTACGATTAAATGAATCATGATGTCGAAGAAGGATGGAAGAAAATACTTCTCTAGTAAGCATAACGTCACACAGAGATCCTCTTGCAATTTATCTAGCTCTTCCACCTTGATTTCTTTGGCAGATATTGATCTGAAAAAGAAACAAAACCTTATAATAGCATATCTCACAGGTGTAGGCATAATTGGCCGAAACAAAACCTGATAATAGCGACGGGCAAAAATTGTTGCATAAGCATATGATAATCATGTGATTTAAGCCCGATCAGCTTACGCTCTTTTAGGTTCACAAGGGTGGAAAAATTCGAACAATACCCTTCTGGAACTCTTAACTCGGATAGTGTCTCCAAGAATATGTCTTTTTCTTCCGTGGTTAATGTATAACATGCTGCGGGAAGTATCGTTCCTTTGTCATCTGTCTTAGGGTGTAACTCCGATTTTAACCCCAAACGCACCAAATCCTTTCTGTCATTTAATCCATCTTTTGTATTCCCGTTGTGCAGCAACGTTCCAACAAGACTTTGTCCCACATTCTTTTCGACGTGCATGAAATCAATACAATGTTGGACATCATTATAACGCCAATATCTAAGTAGTCGCTGCCATATGTTGTACTTGCTCCAGTAAGTGGTTTCCTTGCCTTCCTCTTCCTCACCTGACCTATCGACTTCCTTTGATATTTTTCTGATGCACTTCATCTTTCCACCTTTTCCAGGTGTAGCCTGCACGTCTTCCCCTTGATTATTCGTCCCCTTCTTTCCACACGAATTCTTTATACATTTTACCTCCTCATATATTTCTTCCCCGGTCATTGGTTTTGGAGCAGTCTCCCACTCTTGTTTTCCACCAAATGCCTTCTTCTGCCTTCTGAATGGATGCTCATAGGGTAAAAATCTTCTATAACCCACATAAACATTCTTGTTTGAGTCATGAAGCCTAATACTGTGAGTTTTTTCCCGACACACCACACAACCATGATATCCAGCGTAGCGACAACCACATAATGTACCAAGAGCAGGATAATCGTTTATCGTCCACAAAATAACTGCACGTAGAGTAAACATTTCTTGGGCATATGCATCCCATGTTCTCTTTCCCTTCTCAAATAATAATTGAAAATCTTTAACAAGAGGTTCTAAAAAGACATCGATGTTGTTTCCAGGCGCACCGTCTATAAGCAACGACAACATGATGAAATTTCTCTTCATACACAGGCCCGGTGGAAGGTTGTAAATCACAACCAAAACTGGCCATACACTGTGATGTTTGGTGCCTGTGTTTACATCAACTCCATCAGCCGAAACAGCTAACCGCAGATTTCTTGGATCACCTTTAATTTCTGGGAAATTGTTATCTATCTCTCTCCAAGCATGTGAGTCTGCCGGATGACGCAAAACACCGTCTTTGTTTCTAGTGGTATGGTGCCATATCAAATCTTCTCGCTGTAGGCCTGGATTGAAACAACCGTGAAATCTTGGGATGATGTCAAGTACCACAATACCTTTGCTGGAACATTCTCGTACACTTTACCATCCCTGTCAACTTTCCATCTGGGTGCTTTACAAGTAGGACACACTTTTTCATCCTTGTACTCGTTCCAATAAAGAATGCAATTGTTGATACATGCATGTATCTTTGTGTACCCTGAACCCATTGCTTTCAATATTTTCTTTGCCTAATATGTACTCCTCGCCATTAAATTACCTTCTTTGGGAAGCATGTCCTTTAACAAGGGTAACAATTCATTAAAAAACATGTCCGATGCACCGTGCTTACTCTTCAACTTGAACAACTGCACAATTGCAGACAACTTTGTGAAGTTGGGACATCCTTCGTATAAGGGCTTTTCAGCATCTTCAAGTAATTTTTTAAACTTTATAGGGTCATCTGCGAACTCTTATGCAGCCTGCATCATACCTATAGTGTCTGGAGCATCAGTGGGAGTTCCCATTCCAAAATCTTTGTTTGGAGCATCAGTGGAAGATCTCATTTCAAATTCAGCGTGCATACCATTGTTGACGTTAACAGGCCTACTGCTAGTTACTGCCTCATCCTTTTCCCCATGCTTATTCCAAATAGTATACGTTTGATCGATTCCATTTACGAATAAATGATCTTCTACGTCGCCAACTGAGCATGCGCAAAGATTTAAACAATCCGTACATGGACATAGCATAAGAAATTCATCAAATGTCTCACCCTCCTCCTTGACATGGCTGACAGCATACCGCAGAAACGCCGCGACTCCTTCTCTATAGTGTGTTTTCGTTCTATCAGTACTCATCCAGGATTTATCCATTATGAAACGCAAAGAGAACCAGTAGATCAATTACATCATCTGCACTTCAATGAAAGCAGAAACTGATAAATCAATTCAGAAATACAAGCCTAGCAATAACTAATAAATATGTTTCTTTTCAAAACAGTTGTTATCCCCTTACTTAAGAATTTAGGCATACAAGTCTTGAAATTAACAATAAATTCAGCACAAATTGAAACATAAAAAATCTATATGGACAAACATGGCAATAACAGATGCATATTGGCTGAGATTTAGAAAGTGGCAATAGTCCTGGTATTGATTAAATACTGGTATTCTGGAGTTGGGAGATTTCGCGAGAATGAATTGCAGCAGCTCTAGGGTCAGTGTGTTTGGTAAATTAGAGTCAACAGTGATCTGTGAGGTCGGTGGCTAGATTCAACAGTGTAATTTCGCATACCCGTGAGTCTATATAGAAAAATCTGACAGGTGATGACCATGCCAGTGTTCCATAGTGAAGTTACAATTAATAATCAAAGAATACTTGATATGGTGCCATAAACAATACATTATTTTCGAAAAAACTAGAGATCTCATAAGCAAACTACCCAAAGGTTTTAAATTGACACGTCGAAAAATATATTCACAAACACTAGCATGCGAAAATTATATCGTAACTGCATAGCAATAACTCAAAGCGCAAATAAGGGATTAGACAAAAGTAAACCCAAACACAAAAAAAACACAATCTGATGTACTAGACCCAAGCCTAAACCGAACGTAGGCCAGCAACGAACAACAAAGAAAGAGGCCTTCTATTTCTTCTTGGCAGGGGTTCTCTTCACTCTGCCAAGTTTTTCATTACAAGATGCCCATGTCCAAAGTATTTTAGCTTGTCCCCTCTTAGTTTTAGGAGTGTTGTAGTAAACGATAGAGAAGATTTCAAATTGAATGGTAACGGTTCAATCCTAAGTTCCTAAGCTGTCGACATAAACTGCGATCAACCAAATCTAATTTTTCAGTTGGACACTAGTGACACATTGATACTTGGACCATCCCCTGCCAATGTACTCACACCAAATCTAATAATGTTCATGAAGTATGATTGAACAATGACAAAGAGAAATAAACTACAACAGTAACAAAAGTATAATTGAGTCGAGAAAGCACCACCTTTGTTATTCTTTTTTTGCTAAGCGCAATTGACTGATCGCTCTTGTGCAAAGCAGTCCAATCCAGTTCAATAAAAAAATCCAATCAAGATCGCTGACTAACTTGGGACATCTTAGTGATATGCCTTTAGTGATAAATCAAGGACTGTGGACAATCTAATCAAAAAATTCTAATCCGAGCTTGGTCTAACTTTTAATGAGAACATCCAAATCATGTAAAACCAGTTCATAATAAAATGAACGATTGCAAACTAAATTTACCTTGATGAAACCAATTTCCTTAGCGTTACTGCGGAAGCACTGTCTGCAAACAATAGCGTGAGGGTTTCCACAAACACGGCTGCATAAAATCAACAAGATACATAAGCAAGGATGTCAAGAGAACGGGTAAATCATTTTCATTTTCAAGGTATAATGCTTTTAAGAATGGTCTTTGCACCCATTTTTTCAGAGCTTAAAAAGTAGTTTTTGCACTGTCAGATGCACAACAAGCAGAACTCCAACACTGTAAGGAACCTAACTGCGTAAGCTAGAAATTTTCTCTTTTCAATTGTAAAGAGCTTAAATTTCATAATTTTCATTATTTGCCAAACTCCAACACTGTAAGGATACTACTGCACGACAATTATCCCTAAACAAGAATCCAAAACATTCAATTATAAGGTATAAAGCAAACCAAATCACCCAAGAAAGCAGATAACCATAACTCTTGAACCCAATAGTGGATGGTTTTTTCTAATGGCTATCACTTCTAATACAGTGCTACAAAATAATCAACTTTTTAATAGGATTTTGCAAAGAAATTGTTTGAAATCAAAAACAAAGTTGTAAATCAAAAACTAAGCAGAAATTTACCTTTTCCCCCAATTTTGATTGAATCTAATTGATTTTCAACAATTTCTTCAACTTTTCTTTCTTTAATTAGTCCCTGCAGATAGAATTTACACCAATCAACAAATATTGAAGAAACAAATGCTGTTGAATTTAAAAAATAAGAATGACTCTTACACAGTCGACATAGAAGTAATCTCAAGATACACCATCTGTTAACATCTCTTAGTTAATTTTAGGGTTGAGATTTATAGCTATTCCAAAACACCAAGCGGGAATAATCCCGCCCAAAAGGATTTTCTTTTGATTTACATCCCACCCAAAAATTGTGAGGGTTCAAATCGAAAGTTTTTGGACCGAGATTATTACCACTTGATATTCTTCTTCCATTCAACACCATCATCCTACGGCGATGCAGAGAAATTTCCAAATTTGTAGAACAAAACTTCAATGAATAACCCCTCATTTTCTGGCAAAATATCAGATGGAGGAGAAATCTTCTACCTAAAATAGAGAATTAGAGATGGGGATGAAGTGAATACGATAGATCTAGACTCGACTCTTGAGGAGAACTATTTTTAGATTGTTCACATCAAAGACACGCGTCTGTTTTTTTTCTTTCCTTTCTTTTAGTTGGGCGTACACACCGCACTAGTAAAGACTTTGGTCTTTTATTTTTAATGATTCTTGACTAGGATTGACTGAAAATAATAAATAAATGTAGAGGTTTTTTTGTTAGATATTTCATTTCAAAATTTGACCGAGTTGGAACGGGTTTGGGAACAACTGAAGAAATAATAATTTTATCCTTTAGAATTTTGGCGATTTGCGTCAAAATTTAGTTACACAATCAAGACTCAACACTTCATATTGAAAAATTGATCAAGTTGGAATGACTTCGAGTAAAACTGAAGAAATTGGAACTTCATCCATTCGAATTCAAACGATTGAGTAAAACTAAAGAAACTGGAACTTCATCCATTCGAATTCAAATGATCGAGTTAAAACGACTTTGAGCAAAATTGAAGAAATTGTAACTTCATCTTTTCGAATTGAGGCGATTTGCGTCAAAATTTAGTTACATGATCAAAACTCGACACTTCAAATGAAAAATTGATCGTGTTGGAACGAGTTCGAGGAAAACTGAAGAAACGGGAACTTCATCCATTCGAATTCAAACGATCGAGTTAAAAAGAGTTTGAGCAAAATTGAAGAAATTATAACTTCATTTTTTCGAATTGAGGCGATTTGCGTCAAAATTTAGTTAACCATGATCAAGACTCGACACTTCAATTGAAAAATTGATCGAGTTGGAACGAGTTCGAGGAAAACTGAAGAAACTGGAACTTTATCCTTTTGAATTCAGGCGATTTGTGTCAAAATTTAGTTACATAATCAAGACTCGACACTTCAATTGAAAAATTGATCGAGTTGGAATGAGTTCGAGGAGAACTGAAGAAATTGTAACTTCATCTTTTCGAACTTAGGCGAATTGCGTCAAAATTTAGTTACATGAACAAGATTAGACATTTCATTTCAAAATTTGACCGAGTTGGAATGAGTTCGGGAAAAACTGAAGAAACAATAATTTTATCCTTTAGAATTTAGGCGATTTGCATCAAAATTTAGTTACACAATCAAAACTCAACACTTCATATTGAAAATTTGACCGAGTTGGAACGAGTTCGAGGAAAACTGAAGAAACTGGAACTTTATCCTTTAGAATTCAGGCGATTTGTATCAAAATTTAGTTACATAATCAAGACTCGACACTTCAATTGAAAAATTGATCGAGTTGGAATGAGTTCGAGGAGAACTGAAGAAATTGTAACTTCATCTTTTCGAACTTAGGCGAATTGCGTCAAAATTTAGTTACATGAACAAGATTAGACATTTCATTTCAAAATTTGACCGAGTTGGAATGAGTTCGGGAAAAACTGAAGAAACAATAATTTTATCCTTTAGAATTTAGGCGATTTGCATCAAAATTTAGTTACACAATCAAAACTCAACACTTCATATTGAAAATTTGACCGAGTTGGAACGAATTCGAGTAAAACTGAGGAAACTGGAACTTCATCCATTCGAATTCAAGCGATCGAGTTAAAACGAGTTCGAGGAAAATTGAAGAAATTATAACTTCATCTTTTCGAATTGAGGCGATTTGCATTATTAAAATTTATTATATACTCCCTCCGTTCCATTTTAGATGATGTTTTAGGGTTATTTTTTGTTCCACAATACTGGAAAGTTTTCATATTTTTCCACGAAACTACCAATAACACAGTAAATTTTTTTCTTGGAACTATAAGCTTTTTTTTAATGCACTAATAAAATTTAGTGTTTGAAGACTTTTCTTAAGGGTATAGATGAAAAATCTTAATATCTCTCTCCATTTCTTAATCTGCGTGAAAACTGCAAAAACATCATCTAAATTGGAACAGAGGGAGTAAATAGGACTCGACACTTCAATTATTTGATCGAGTCGGAACGAGTTCAAAGATTTCGCGAGAAACTGGAATTTTAGTCATGATGGTATAATCCGGAAATAATTCCGAATAAATTATCTAAAACTGTACACAACTATATTGACGTAGATAATAATCAGTCATAGCGAGTATAATTGAGTAATCTTATGAGAGAATTCTGGAAAATTTGATTAAATTAAACTGAAATACATACATAACGACTACGAACTAGTGATTTTTGACTGGTAACTCCCGAACGCAACAAATATTTATCCAAATGCGGTGCCGATGGATACCGTTTCATGATATTGACTTTCTTAACTTTAGGCGAGCTTCGGGGGTCACTGTGGTTTTTCCTGAAGAATTTTCTTTTTAGCTAGTTATGATGTTAATGCCACACTAAGAAAATTTCTTGTGGAAAAAGGGCTCGTCGTCCAAAAAATTGCAGAAACATGACTTGTTGCTAGGCTCCTTACCAACTCCTTACCAACTCCATACAATAACATTTTAATAATAATTAAAAAATTAAAATATGAATAAGAAAAATAACAAATAAAATAAAGAAAGCATTACAAAGATTTTTTCTTTGTATATGTCCTAGCTTGCAAATCCAATGTGCACTAAAGATGAGCCACGTACTAACAAAGGTTTAGAAGTGGAAGCCACGTACTAACAAAGGTAAAGAAGAGTCCATCTCTCGAAATTAAAAATGTTGACTTTTTTTGTTCCTAACTATCACACGAGAGTAACATACTCCTCAATTTTCTTTCTTTCTTTTGCCTTCCCAAAACGAAGTTGCAGAGCACCAGAGAGAACCGGAGATAACGAGGATAATATCGTGAGATAATTTGGCTTCAAATTAGGGAAAGTTTGTTAGAGGAAAAGGGAAATTAGGGGTTATTCATAGAAGATTTAGTCTAGAATTTTGGAAACATTTTTGCACCGCCGTAGGATGAAAATCTGATGAAAACAAGAGTATATTGAGAAGGAATGAAAGAAGAACATCTAGCGGGAATAATCTCGGTCAATTATTTTTCGATTTGAACCCTAAAATTTTCATTTTGGGCGGCATGAAATCAAAAGAAAATCCTTTTGGGCGCGATTATTCCCGCTTGATGTTTTGGAATATCTATAAATTCAACCCTAAAATCAGTCCAGGATGTTAAGAGATACACCTTTTTTTGTGGGATTATCAGTTCCGAGATCAAAAACATCCAAGGTATATCATTTTCATGCTTATCTATAGTTGAATAACCTATGATATTTGATTTGAAAGATGCATGAGTTTATATTAGACTATTTGATTGAATCTGAAATTGGGTTCAATAGGATTGATATTAGTTTTGTAATAATACAATCTTATTAGATTATCTTTGATTGAAAAGATACAATACAAAATGAATGAAATTGGGTTCTTATTTAGAGTGGCAGATGGTGCATCTTGAGATTATTTTGTTTTTGGTTATCCCCTAACTATGCATCATAGGCATGTTTATATGCTGTAACAACACTATTGTGTACCTTAGCAGAATCTATGTTTCTCTGGGACCAGTTTGTTTCGTTCAATTTTACAGCAACTCACTTTTTTTTTCTTGTAATTGTACAACTATTCGTACTTAGAATTATGGGCTTCCTCATATTTTCTACTGTTCTTGTTAACTTTCGGTTTTGTATCAAATCAAATTGTATCAAATCGAATAACTGAGTTGCCCTGTTCCAGTCAACATCCGACAATGAAATAGGAAATACTCTTTAGCATTTATGACCTGAGCCCATAACTTGCTGAGTGCCAAATACGCTCTTTGAGCGAGTTTATTGGACTCTGTATAGTCGGGCTATCCTTTTAGTTATTTTCAAGACACAGTATGTTTCCCCTAACTATGCATCCATTAATTGAAAATGAATCTGAAATTAGGTTATAGAGGATTGTTATTGTTTTATGATAATATAATCCTTTGCTTGTGTCTAGCTTATTAACTTTTGACTTTTGATTGAAAATAATTCAGACCATATTTGATTGAATCATATATATGTATATGCAGTTTATGATATGCCTACACACGAGAATTCGAGTTGGGAGTCTGAGTATGATGATGATGAGTATGCTGACAATGAGACTGCAGCCCTGGAAGTTCAAGCCTTGCAGAATGTAGGACAGTCAGAGGATGAAGGCGAAGATAGCGATGGTAGTGGAACCAGTTCTGATGGTGATAGCTCTAGTCCCGACGGTGATAGCTCCAGTTCTGATGATGAATCTACTGAAAGTCCTGAACATCCTGGTAATGTCTCATCTGTTATACTAGCTTGTTTGTTTTGGACTTAAATAGAATGAGTATACTCTTACACCATGTTATTCTTATTTTGGGTTTTTAAACTATAAAAGACACAGGGGCTCCAAACAATACAGTAGAGTCCGAGGAGAATACTGTTCGAGGTTTAACTAGACTTAAGAAGCTGAAGAAAGAATTTAAAGGCAAGAAACACATGATAGAATTTGATAAACTTGGTCGATTTAAGGGGGAGTATAAATCTGAAATTGCTAGTTACATGGGTGTATTAGTACGTCGAGACGTAGGTCTCAGGCACTTGAAGTGGAAGGAAGTTAAGTCAGTGTTGAGGGATAAGTTATGGCACGAACTATTGGTATGTATATGCTGATTTATATTCAATTTTAATATTATATTTGTTATTAATTTTTGTTGGGTTACCCGCGATTAACATCCCACTCATATTTTGGCAGCGCTTTTATGAAATTGAGGAGACTAGGAGAGGAAAAATTATGAAATATTTTGGTGAACATTTGCGCAACTTCAGAAGAAAGTTGTATGTAAAGTTTATAGTGCCCAATTTGGGTAAACCTGCTAAACTTAATACTGTTCCTAAACCATATCGTGTTATTGTTAACCAAGAACACTAGGACAAGTTCGTAACGTGGAGGCTGTCTGATGAATGCAAGGTTGTATATTACACGTTTTAGTATTATTATTGATATTAATTTCATCTCTCAGTCTAATTTTCTTATGAATGAAATTCTTTGAATCTATATGCTCAGGAATTGTCCAGTAAGGGAGTTAAGGCACGTGAGAACCACAAATATAACCATAGGACAGGAAGAGCAGGGTATTCAGGGCTGTTGGAAAAATTAGTAAGTCCAGTTTCTTATCAAAAATTAGTATTATTTCCATACACCGATGTCCCGTTAGCTTGTATGCTTAATTAAAGAGTACATCTAATGATATGAAGAGTATGTATCTAATATTAGGCTTGTTTATTTGATAATTGCTAGATTAAAGAAAAAGAGATTCGTGAAGATGAAAATCCTTCACGGTCTTTACTATGGAGGAAGGCACATCAAAACAAAAATGGAGAATACGATGACGATGATGTTAGGGAAAAGGCAGCACAACTTGTAACACGACTGAAACTACCTAGATATTTGTTCTGTACTTGAGTAAATGTGCAAATAAGTTGGTTTTAATTGATTAACACTTTTGATCCCCTAAATTTTTTGTGCAGGAGGAGTTTGATAAGCAGCTGGAAGATGGAACTTTGATGAAAAAACCAGGCACTGATTCTATTACACTTGTGTTTGGGGAAGAACATGGTGGGCGTGTAAGATGTGCAGGAAAGGGAGTGACTCCAACAACATACTGGCACATGCCGCGGAAAGGAGCGTCCAAGGAACACATTGAACTGAAGAAATAGCTGGATGATGAAAGACGCGCAAACCAAAAGGAGAGAGAGAGGAAGGATGAAGAAATGAAGGAAATGAAGGAAGCAATGAATGCGCAAGCAAAAATGATGAGCAGCTTAGTGTCTCAACTAAAATTTCAAGGAGTATTGAAAAAGAAAAAAACCAAGAGCAAAAATGCACGGGTATGTTTAACATTATCTAAGTAATTTTGATTAAGTATATATTTCCTAATAAAATTGAATCTAATATGTCAACTGCATTCTACAGAAATCTCTTATGCATGAGGCCCCTATTATAAGCAATTCTCATACTAAAAGGCAGGAATCTAATACAAATAACAAGTACCTTGAATCTCAACACGTATCTCAGTCTACTACATCGAAAGACACTTCTGAACTCCAAATGGTATGTTTTTTTTGTAGGTATTTAAATATATAGTGTTTTGAGAGTTCCATTTGTTGATGTTAATATAGCACATTTGTTTGCAGTCTGGAAAATACAAACAAAAGTCTCTTGCATCTGAGCGTCTGCCCCTTAATTCTCCGGACGAATCTCAATTGAAAGACCAAATTGAACTTTCAACGGTATGTCATTTTCGCAGGTTTTTAAATCCTTGGTGTTTTGAGAGTTGAATCTGTTGATGTCAATATAGCATATATGTTTTGCAGATTGGTAAATGCAAATTGGCTCATGCTACACTGCGAAATATCATTGCATGGGGTAGTGTTCTTCCATCAGTGCCAGGTCAGTTAGTACATGGAGATCCACTCAAGGATGATTGTGTCAGAGTGACGGTTGAAAAATCGATATTTAAGAATCATTGTTTGCCAAACCCATCAACTCATCTCAAAACAGTAGAGGATGCTCAAGGATCTGATGTAGCTTGGCCTAAAGAGTTTGTGATATGTTGCTCTACTGTAAGTTCCTTTATTCCTTGATTTAGTCGATCTGTTATAACAAAATATGTGGAACCATGTAAATGCTTGTTTAGCTTTGTGTCCAGCTCAAAACATGCTTGACTCGACTGAATGCTATGTCTTGTAATGTAGCTAAATGCTATAATGCTGTGTGATGTGTGATACCTGTGTACAATTACTAATTTCTCTGCATCCTAGCTAAATTTGAAACCAACTCTAGCAAATATGAGATAACTGTATTTTGTCCCCACTGCACATATTTTCCCACAATTCGCACAAGCATATAACTGTTAGCATATACTATTTACATGTTTTGAGGCAGTTAACAGAGAACATTTACCTTATGCATCCTGAGCATATAACTGTTAGCATGGTTTGTTGCCTTATACATCCACTTGCTTGCTGCAGAACCAGCCACTTTCAGACCCTGATGAAGATGATGCTGATCCAAATACTTTGTTGCCTTGTAAATCCACTTGCTTGCTGCAAAACCATCCACTTTCAGAGTCTGATGAACATGATGCTGATCCGAAGACTAAGAAGAGAAAGAACAAGAAACCTTCAGATACCAAGAGTGGGGAACTGAAGACTCGGAGATCCAGCAAGAGACTCAAGACTACAACCTAATTATCTTTGAAATTTTGTTATCTTAAGGTTATTGCACAATTAATCAGATGTTGAGACGTTTATCATATGATATGATTAATAATTATTATTATTATTTTGGTTCAATTCTAATTGTAGTGTGATTAATTTTTATGGATGGTTATTAAGGTGAGTTTTGCTACACATGATAAATTACTGCATTCACGTGGTTGAAAATAAAATACGGCCACCATTTAGATCTTAAACCATGGCCAAAGAATAAAATGAGCTACAAAAATTGCAATTTTCGAGTGGCTAAAAGCTAATATTTGTCACGTTGAATACGTTTTGCGTCATTTTATATAGGTTATCGCCATGGTTTGTGGTATCCTCTGTGTCCAAGAGGTGAATAATGGCTACACTAAAAACACTTGATGTGTCTCTAGAAATTTTTTAGCCACGGTGCTAGAAATTCTTAGTAGCCATAACTTATTAATTGGCCATGTAAAATGTTTATCACGTGTCCAAAAACATAGACGGCCATGGAACTATAGATTAAACGTGACTACAAGTCATGTATTGGCCATGCTAAATTATTTTCCGCGTGTCCAAATGATAGCGATAGCCATGGTTAAGAAAAATTAGTGTGGCTGTAAGGTCATGAATTTGCCATGATAAAATGAATTTTGTGTGTCCAATTGATGACAAAAGCCACGACTAAAATATAATTCATGTGACTTTAAGGTTAACTTTAGCCACATATAATCAAATTGTGTGTCTATAAGGATCCTATGGCCATGGTGATAGTGAAAATGCTTAACTACAAAAAAAATAATGAGTACCATATAGACACGGTTATAGAGTTACGGCCATAGTAAATCCTATTTTATAGCCACTCAAAGTTTGTGTAGCCATAAAGGTACCTCTTTGTCACGGCACCTGATGCCACATTTTTGGAGTGAAAAAAATCCATGACCAAAAGCCTATGGACACGGTGATTAAGTGTGGCCAATGTGAAGATTTGTACTAGTGCTTTTCCGAGTTATGAATAACCCTTTCTTGTTGCTTTGGCTATTCTGTTTGCTTCCCACTCCTCAAAAGAACTGCATTAACATTCTCTCTTGGATTCACAAAAGTTTGTGATGGCAACTTTGTCGAATTATGTTCCTTTATTTCATTCATGTATGTAGCCAACTGTCCAATCTGGTTTTGCAAGTCTTTTATAGCCATATCTTGTTTCTGCAAAATTGTATCTTGACGCTGAGCATTTGCATCATCATTTTCATCATCTCCTCTAAGCTAGAATTTTGAGTCTGCTGTTGAGGCTGAGGTGGAGGTTGTGGTCGGAACTGTGGTTGTTGAAAACCACTTTGTCGCCCATAAGGATTAGGAGCTGCAGCTTGCTGATTTGTATAACTAAAATTTGGGTGATCTTTCCAACCTGGATTATAAGTATTAGAATAAGGATCATACCTTGGCCTCTGAGTAGGGAACACAACATTCACCTGTTCAGACTCTTCTTCATAAGTAGGAATAATCACTGCTGCCATTCGTTGTACTACCTTCTCTATGTTGTTCATCCGTTGCTCTGACTGTGCAGACTCTCCCATTTCGCTAACTCTTCTGACATTAGAGTTGTTTCTGGTGTAGAATTGTTGAGCATTGGAAGCCATACTCTCAATCAAAATGGTTTCCTGCGAGATGGTCTTCCCAGTATGTGAACCACCGGCAGCCTCATCAATCAAATTCCTCTGTTCTGGAAGTAATCCTTCGTAGAAGTATTGAATGATAAGTATGGAGGATATATTATGGTGTGGGCAGCTTGCTAACAACCTATTATACCTCTCCCAATATTCATATAGAGACTCCCCGGATATCTGTAGAATGCCACTAATCTCCTTACGAACGGACGCCGCTTTGGAAGCAGGAAAATATTTCTCCAGAAATAGTTTTTCATCTCAGTCCATGTTATAACACTCTCTGGAGGAAGACAATACAACCATTGTTCTGCTAAGTCTGTCAATGAGAACGGGAAGGCTCTGTCTGCGGTTGCATGCCTCAGACTTGTCATCGTGTTCTGGAACTGTTGAAGGTGTCGATTTGGATTTTCACCTGGATGTCCCTTGAACTTTGGTAGATAATGAAGTAGATTCTACTTCAGCTCCACTGAGTTAGTGATTGTAATGCACAGCGGTTGGGAATCTAAGCATGGAGATGTCAACTCTCCTAACTTCCTCTTCGGAGGTGGAGGATCTCTCTCGTCGTCTAACCATCTCTTCTGTAGAGGGCTCTTGTTGCGACTGTGGACGTGCTTGTAGTACCGTTCCCTTGCGCGTTTGAATTCCGCACCTTGGGCAATCACACTGTTTCGGTGCCAAGGATTAAGTACCTGAAATAAAATTCTCAAAAAAATAAATCAAAAACTAAAAATAAGACTAAAAATAAAAATAAAACAAAAAGAAATAACAACTAAAGCTACCGACTGCTCCCGGCAGCGGTGCCAAAATTTGATGTGTGTCGTAGGTGCTTAAATTAATTCACTTATATTCTACTTTACTAATGAATAATATAGCAGCAAATAAGGTTCGTTCCCACGAAAAGCAGGGAGATTTAGTTGTCAAAAATGTCACAATGGGGGATTTTGTTTTAGATTCTAAGTAAAATCAAAACAATTAAAAATAATTAAGTTACAAGCAATTGAGACAAATATGATCAGGAAATCCTTCTTCGTTACTAAACCGTCATCAAGTTATTATATTCATCTATTAATACAAATAATCACAAATTATTACCAACCGTGGAATAACAGCTAGCTCAGTGATATCCCCTGAATTCCTTATATCACTGGGTACGGAAGCTCTCCAATACCAGATTCTATTCGTCGAAACCACCTAGTAGTAGCTCACTCAAGGTGTAATTGTCTGAATGCTTTATCTTTTGTGAATTATAGATTGATCCAAGTAGTTAGACTCTTAGCTCAAGGTCCACTTTCTAGTGTTGTTTATACACACAATCGCTACACAGAATCCCTCTGTAAGGTCTTGTGTTCTCTACTTTTGTATGAATTATTTGACTATTACTTATCTCCTAACTCAATACTAGCATTTGATTCAATCAACAAATTAATTCAGTTGGCCACCTAAACAATCTATCAATCAATCATAAATATTCTAATTAGTATAAACAATCAATAATCATGTGAATAACTTCAAAATAAATTCATATAATAACTCAAATCATGTCTAGAACTTAGAATTCATCCCCAATCACTAAGAAGTTTAGCTACTCATGGGATTAATGAAACCCATGAGATACATATTAAAAAATGGAAAAGGAATAGTTATGGTGATGAATCGCTCCAAAACCCTAGCTTTTTTTCTCTTGAGTTCTTCTCTCTAATGGCTTGATTTTTTTATTAAAGAGATCCTCTTGGAAGTCGTAGAAAAATCTCTTAAATAGGTCTCCCAAATATTGATATCCGTGCATAAATCCCGGTCAAAGTAAGTTGCGACCACTTGCCAAAACACACCCGCGTAACCTAAGTAGCTCATCACCAAATCTGGCCGTGAAAAGAGTTTGCCAAAGCTAATTGGGCTTGCATGCAAAACTGGTGAGATCCGGTTCACTTACATTTGTTCAGCTGTCAGTTTTATCCTTCTTTTCTCACGGACAGACAGGTCTCCGAGAGAATTATTTTTCCCTGAATTTCGTTAAAACTCACCATACTTTCACGGACACTACTCTGTCCGTGAATTTCAGTAACTCAAGTATACCAGGTTGTCCGTGAAAAATATATTTCCCTGGATTTTGGTTTTCCCGGCGATCAAATCTCGGATACTCATGCCTCCGTGAGTTTATTTTTCATATGAGTTTTGTGAGACTTGACTGATGCTTCCACGGACACCCCTCTGTCCGTGAGAATATTTTTCCCCTGACTTTTCAAACTTAGTTTAACAAACTCTCGGGCATTCATGTATCAGTGAGAATAATTTTCTCCTGAGTTTCTTGTTTTGCTCCATTCAGTTTTCAGTCCCACCTTTCTCGATCACCATTATCACTGCCCTCGTCAATCATTGCCATCTCCATCTCAACACCGACAACATCAAGTATCATGACTTCATTACTGTTCAGCTCCACCACAGATTCCGCCAGCAGCAACGATAACATCCAACATAAACCATCTCCATCGTCACTATTTCGTCTTCCTTCAAATCTCAGCATCTTCATGCCACTGCCAAGTTTCAAACTCAAGATAAATATCTTTATTATCTCAATTTCCTGACTTCTCCAAATCTCGAGCTCCATAAACTATATATTTGATCACAAACTCGAACCATTCTTCTCTACAATCATCCAGCTCGTTCAACAACATCATATCTTCATCGCTGGCAGCAAACTCCAACTCCATATTCTCTTCCTTAACTAGAAACCACCATCAAGCCATGATATTCAACTCCACCAATGACCAGCGACAGCTTCTTCCATCTGCTCGTCAATGGAAGCAAACGAAACCCTGAAATCTTTATCACCCTCTCCTCATTCTTGTCTCCATAACCCACTGAAACAATCATCTTCAGCAGCTCCATTCAAATACCATTATCTTCTCTGTCCACAGCTAACCATACACGATAACATAATAACACCATGCAGTCCATCATCATTCTTTTTTGTCTCTCGAATTCACTCTTTCAGTCACCATCACTCTCGGCAGCAACCTATTACCATCATCACAGCTGACTTCGTCACTTCCATCTCTTCACCGATGCCATCATGCAGTCACCATCGTCCCGTCAACTTCCAGTTACAGTTGACATTCCCTTACAGACTCGACTGCATTTCCATCAACAATGAACCACTGAGAATCACCATGGTGATCAGCAGACAACGTCTCCGGCTGGGTATTCTCGGTTCAAGTTGGAGAAGAAGATGATGGCCAGCCCTTAGTAATCATCTTGGTGCCTTTAACAATTGCCTTTCAACTGTCAGTCTTGCAAGACTGACAGTTCAGTTTTCTACATCATTCTTCTTGAACTGTCATTTCCGGGGAACCGACAAGCTCAACTTCTCGTCTCGCCCATAACTTCTTCATACGACGTCGGAATGACTCCATTCTTTCACCGTTTGCTTCGTGTTTTCGGCCTCTTCAAGGTGATAGCAAGGAATCCTAGGTTTGGATGAATTCCACTTGGTCTTTGGCCCTTCTCTAACTGTAGCTTGCACAATTAAGTGCCGATTCGCTTCTTTTGGATGATTCACCTAGCAAAATATAAATAAAACAAACGTAATATACAATAAATTTGCAAGAAACTAAGCAATTACTAGCATGGATTAGACACTAAATATATGCAAAATATGCACTTAACATATAACTGATCACAATGCCTAGACTTATGATTTGGTATGACCGGTCTTGGTAATTGGTGTAACCAATCCTAAGTAATCACCATGAGATGGTATGATCGATCCTTGTAATTGATGTGACCGATCCTAGTAATTGGTGTGACCGATCATAAGTGTTATGTGACCGATCCTTGTAATTAGTGTAACCGATCCTAGTGACTGGTGTGACCGATCACAAGTAGATACCATGTGTAGATGGAACCGATCCTTGTAACTGGTGTAACCGATCCTAGTGACTGGTGTGACCGATCACAAGTAGGTACTATATTTAGGTATAAACGATCCTAGTGATTGGTATAACAGATCCGAACCCATGTATGTGACTTGGTAGAACCGATCACAACTAACCATTGTGATTTGGTATAACGAATCACATAGTAGTCTTGGAATACTGGCAAACCAATTCTAAACTTGTTTGGAAGTGTGGTATAACCGATTCCAAGCAATCAAATCCATGTAAATATGAAATAAGGATTTGCAGTGAAAAGATGTCAACATACTTTGAACACGAGCAATAACTCTTATCATTTATTGTTCAAAGATATTCCTTGGTACTCAAGGTGATCATGTGCCGAAATAAATTAAGAAAATTTTAATTAAGGTTTTTGGTTTTATATGCTTTAATTACCAACAATAAATGCATAGCTCTAGAAAATAAAAATTGGTAATGTGCATTTACTAATTGGAGATTTTCTATTGAAATATTTCGGAAATACTGGACAAGCATTTATTGGAATTAGGAAAACCGTATTTGGCATTCATTGCATATCTTGAGAATATTTTCGGTTTTGAAAATTCTTTGGTGTCCAAACATCCTCGGTCTATAAATACCTAAGTTTGCATTTCTATCAAACTATCCTAAGAGCCAGGCAAACTTCATTTCTTGTTGTTTCTGGTGGAGCCAGACATTCATAGTGGAAAGTATCCTAATTAGGTGAAATCTCTTATGATCGCTCGTTTAAAGACTTATGTGGGATCAAGAAGCTCTATGAGTACCGTTGGTGGGAAAATGGATAATTGTAGTGTTATTAGTTTTCGATTTGATTTAATCAACTAACGGTTGTTGAAAATTTGATTGCACCTAGTTTGTGAATTCTTGAGAACTTCTCTTCTGATATAAGATTCACTCAAACTTGATCAGAGTATCGACGGGATCTTTAGAATTGTTGTTAGATCTTACGACATCTTGTGATAATCCATTGTTAACAGACTCCATTCTGTGCGTGATTGATCACAAGAGATTCAAGTGGTTTTGTGCAGGTTTTGAAGATAAAAGAAGATTTGAAGAAGAAGAAGATTTCTTATTAGTTTTCGTATCTTGTGGATTTTGTGCACAAACCTTAATCGTCCGAGATCCAATTAGAATCGATTTATCTTTAATGGATCTGGTTGATTAGTTGTGTGAGATCGGCATTCTCTATATTTCTCTTTGGGATCTATATTGATTGAGTGCCAATCTATACTTGACTATTTCGGCAGTTAAAGTTAGATTGATTTAACCAGACAAGGGATTTTATTAGATTGAAAGGAAGAGCCTTTGTCAACGACTCATCTATATCTTTAGAAAGATTAATTAGAGTGGTTACCAAACAGATTATTCCTTTGTTGTTTGGAATACGATCCAAAGGACTTGTTATTCATGTGCGTGACTCTAGAAGTCAAAGGTGCAGGGATACTGGGAGAACTAAGTAGCTAGGGGTAGTCTTCTTGGTCTCAACTATACGAAGTTGGTATTAGATTTTGTTGTAGATGGGGAAAAATGATTTGCTGGTTTTTTAGGGAAGTGAAGAGATGACGGTTAGGGCGAGACTCCTCAACCAAGCAAACTGCTTAACCTCACACAGATGCACTGTACGGGAGTGCTTTGAGTTCGAGAGATCAATCTGTAGGACTCCGGCCTAAACCAAGTCAATGGCCATTCCAGAGTCAATTCGGTCACAAAGAGGGAGATGGGTTGATCTGTAGGAGGGAAGCTGAAAATTGTGGGATCAATGATGATCAAGGATTGTGGATGTGTTGAAGGTTTCTGCAAATATGTGTAAATAAGTTTGATCGAGAGTACTTGTGTGTAGACGATTGTTGATTCCCTTTAGGCATCGATTTTGGACTTATTTATATTGTCAGAATGGTAAACATATTGATCCCAGTAAGTGTGACGGTTTCTTGAGTGAAAGAATGAGAAAGTGGGAGATCATGGTAAAACCAGTTTCGTGTCGTGTGGAGACTTGGTTGATCGTCCACCCACTATTTTGCGAACTCCTTCAACCGCTTGCATGAATTACTCACATTTCTCATCGTGGATGAACACACGTGTTGTAGGCCACCAGACCAAAACCCTAATTGATATCCCCCATGTGACGTGATTGATGTCTCACGAACGTGGAGTCTGCAAAGCAGACGTGTATTTGATTAGTCAGTCGTTGACTTGATCAGACAATAAGTCTAGGTTTTGTTGAATTGAGCATGATTGACAAATGCTCAGTGATTCATGAATTAAACGGTGTTGATATTGCTCGTCTAAGCGAATATTGTAAATTTGACGAATTGTTGAATATTGAGTAATATTAACATTGATAGTTAGATCAATATTTGAGAAACTGAGCAAGTATCGCGATAAATTACTGAATATTGATAGTTGGATCAATATTCGAGCAACTGAGCAAGTATTGCTCAATTCGGCGAATTACTGAATATTGATAGTTGGATCAATATTCGAGCAACTGAGCAAGTATTGCTCAATTCGACAAATTATTGGTAACGTGACCCAATAAAATATTAATTAAAATATTGGTAGCCTACTAAATATTATATAATTAACCCAGATGTTGACTGCTGAGTCAACATAAATTTATTTGTGTTTGAAATTGCTCAAAATCGTGATTTGCAACCCTAATTTTGATCAATTGGTCATCAATTGATGATTTATTGAAAATAGTCCACTGAGTGAAGGAGTGACCGGATACATGGGATGATGGACGACCATGTAGCACCCAAGTGCTCGAGTGAGCGTGCACCAAAGTCCTTTGTTGACTGGTTGGTGAAAGAATTATAATTAAATGTCGGTTTCATCATTTATTAAAATAGTGCTCGTCTGAGCATTAGGTAATAAAACCTAATTTTGGAGAAATAAGGGACCGACCAAGGGAGCATAGGACCGGCCCTTGGTGGTGTGGGACCAGCTGATGGTCGATTGAGCAAATTCCAAGTTGGTTGGAAAGAGTTTGGACCCAATATGAGCAATTGAGCAAATTATGTCAGAATTATAAGAATGTGTGGGACCGGATCCTTGCAAGCCTTAGGGCCGGCCTTGGTAGGTCAAGGAAGCATGCCCGTGTCATCATAATGTCTGTGTCTCAGTCCTGAGAGTTTTGGTATTTTCTGGTGTGCGTTTGAGCAATATCTCGGATTTTCAGAAGAGTTCGATCTTTGACTGAAATTCTTGATTTTTCTCGAATGAGAAAGTAGAACTTTGCTCGTTTGATCAAAATTAGGAGAATATTAAAATAATAATATATTATTATTTGGCGTAAGTAGCCTAGTCGGTCATGTGACCATTTGACTTTTTCATGGTTTGGGCAATATTTGAGAGAATATGAAGAAACCATGATTTTTGCTCAAATGGAGGAGTTTCATGAGATGAGGGAAATAATAATTATGAAAACAAGGGATTGCAAGGTGTGGGACCGGCCACGGCTAGGGCATGGCCAGCCGGCTAGGTTTCCCGGTCCCGCAACACCTTTCCCTAGTTTATTTTTTTTTCATGAAACCGTGAAAATATGGAGAAATCGTGAGTTTTGCTCAAACAAGGAAAGTTGCTCGAATGAAGGAGTTTTCATGAGTTCATAAAAATAGGAAAATAAGAAAAATAAATGGAAGAGGCGCGGGGGACCGGCCACGGCGGCATGGTCGGCCGGTGGGCCCGGTCCCTAGGCGCCTCTTTTCTATTTTTTATTATTATTTTCTCTCTCCTATTTTGTGTAGGATTCCTCGTTTGTCCATATTTTCGAATGCTCGTTCGTGCATCATTGTTGAGTACACTTGCACCATTTTATTGGGGCTTACTCGGTGATAGTCCAGATGCCTTATTGTTGAGTAATTATTACTAATTCATGAAATTCAGCGGAGAATGGTTCATGAAATGGAGCAATAATTATGAACTGTGCATCTATTACTAATCCATGAATTCAGCCGGAGAATTCATGGAACAGGGTAATGAGATGAATTGGTTATCTATTACTAATCCATGGAGTCAGCCGGGGATTCATGGAACAGAGTAATGAGATACAATAGATTATTTTCTAGGAATTCAGTGGCGAATGTCACGGTAGAATTAATCTATTGTAGAATCGAGATATGAGATAGTTGAAGCATCATACTCGTTCTGAAAGGTGCATAGTCAGGGAACAACGTGCAGCGTTGTTAACGTCCTGAAGGCGTTTATCCCCTTCAACAAACAATTATGTAGGAGAGCCGCCTGAATCTATACACAGTCTCTCTACATAGTCAGGGAATAAGGAGTGTCGCCGACGTCGTGAAGGCGTTAAGCCCTCTCAACAAACAATTATGTAGGAGGACCGCCCAATCGTTATTCTATGTATAGGTGGGTCTCTCTATGTAGTCAGGGAACAGCGAGTATCGCCGACGTCCTGAAGGCGTTAAGCCCTCCGACAAACAATTATGTTCAGAGGACCGCCCAATCATGTTATTCTACATAGAGGTCACGATGAAATGTGTAGCATTGAATGCTCAGCTAGTAAGAGGCCTTTCGAGAAACATATTCACCATGGCTCTGAGAGGAACTCGACCAGAGATCGTGAAACAGTTCACGGATCATAAAATATGAATCGTCACATGAGTTCCTGAAGCCGGGTCAGAAACACGCAGTATCATGATTTTACGATTTTGACCTTTGTCGAAAATCCACCATCAACATTAAATCCCCTGCTTAGTGAGGGACAGTCATGTTCCGCAGTAAGCATTAGATTGTGATTTTCCGGTTGACGAGATAAGCAGTTAAATCGGTCGCGCAAAGGTATTTTTAGAATCCTCGATTTGCTCCTATGGTGTCATGTACGAGAAAATGCTTAGGTAAGGACCCTGACAGTAACATAGAGTGTCATCTCGTGAGCACGGAGAGATGAAGCACTGCTGATTTGGACGATTGGGCATCCTGTTTTAGTCGGTTTTAATATTTACGGGCCCGAGCCCAAAAAAGGAAATACTTGTTTTAGGAACAGACGTTCGTTCGTTAGTTTAAGAAACAAACAAAATAGACCTGAGTCTAATGATAAAAATTTTGTCTATGAGATTTCACGAAAACCAGAATTTTTATTTTTAAATATGTGAGATTTCACAAAATGGAATAAACTCTCGTTTCAAAGGTGGATGCTCGTTCGAGAGAAAAGTTTTTTTTTTTTTTTTTTTTGAATAGACATGCGTCTGTTAGTAATAAAATTTTGTTTATGAGCTTTCATGAAATTTTTTATCTTTGAGCTTTCAGAAATCTTTGAAAATATACTCTCGCTTCAAAGACAGATGCTCTCGCGAGGGAGCAAAAATATATATATTTTTTTCAAATTTATGTGAGTTTCACGTTATATATATATATATATATATATATATACCAATGTTTTGATTTTGAATAACTGTTGAAAGTAGACAATTATACATGGTGAAATAATGTATGTATGTGTGAGTTTTCACAATTGTAGAATGGACGTCTGTCTAATTTTTTGAAAAAACCAGTGGATGTTAAAATTCACGTGGGTTGTTCACGGTTTTATGAAAATCAAGTCATGATTTTGAATAATGAATTTTGCTCGTCTTTGCAGGTTAGAAGGAACGAGCAAGTTTTCGAAATTATGACGTTATAATCACTACGGCTAGTAAAATTGTAAATAGGTAAAAGTTGTATTGTTACCGTTTTAGCGCGCATTGTTACTGATGTGTTTGACTCCACACTTTTCGTAACAGATAATGGTGACTTCCAGATACAACCACCCTTATGGATCTTCCGGGGAACGCTCCAGAAATATCAAGTCAAAGATAAAGACTTCTGCAGATTTTCATGCCAAGGTGAATCAACCACTCAGAGATGTTGGAAAACTGATGCATGGAATGTCTCTTGATCGTCTGAGAGTGATTCGTGTTAAGGTATATGCTCATATCTCAGTAGCAGAAGCATCGTCGACTTCATCAAGTGAGACTACCGGCTGGAGATGAAGTTCGGCCTTGCGTTGATGGTGCATCTCCTGATTCAGATGTGGATGAATGAATAATTTCGTCATAATTTGTCATCAAAAAATTCAGAAGTTAGGTTTTCATTGAAAATGCTGTGGAATCTTCATACGGTGTCCGTTTTTGATGATCTACCCCAACTTTTTGATGCCCAGGAAATTTCCTAGATTTTCTAAAGAAACTTTTTGAGTTTTGAGCAAGTTTAGTGGTCGAAATCAACGAAACAGTAAACTTCCAGGAAATCTTCAAAAACTTCAGTTGTCATGTAGTTTGATGTTTCGGCCACATCGTTTTGCTCGTTCATCCAATTATTGTGAATTTTGGATATCTTGTAAAGGACATCCATGCGAAGAGAATGGTATATGACCCATCTATAGATTCTTCACCAATTGCTCCCAGATCGCTTCTTTGTGAAGGACAGTTTAAAATCATCTCAGACTATCTTGTTGTAAAATGCCCCTGTTGTGTCTTAGACCATTTGCTTGTGTCTTGAACGCTTGATGAAGGATTCAATTCCATTGATTAATTTGCAATCTGAACTCCATGGTTGATACATGAGCCTGATGCTTGCAGTACCATTTTCTATTTCTGTCAATCGTAGAAACATCACTTCTGAAACCCTGGTCACAGGACCATAACTGAAGTCGCTCTCAAGAGGGAATGATGTAGTGACCATGGTTGCATGTCCCGGTGGTATCATTAATTTTTTGATGAATGATTAGTACAGGCGAGTCCGGTGCCACGGGTCTTGGACTGTGAAATTGATCGTCATGATCAGTGGACCGTCAGTCCCCAGTATTTTGTTAAATCTCTCCCTTTCGTTTTCCCTTCTTCTGGCAAGACCTAGATAGAGGACCCAGGTAGATAAATTGATGTAAAGACCTAGGTGGTCGAAGTTGGAGGTACCTTGATGAAGGACTTAGTGGAAAGACCTGGTGGACACCGATCGACTGTGGAGGTTATGAATCCCGTCTAAGAATTGTTGCTTGTATGTTGTATGCTCTGGAAGCTGTAGGAACCTCATACGATGTCGAAATTCGGCGCTTGACCCCAAATTTTGAAGCTAAGAGACTAAGTTATCATATGAGAAAAGAATCACTCAATTTTGAGTTGTGCAGGTCACTCAACCAAGCGTGCATATTTATAATTTGTAATCCCGTACAGAATTGTCAGATTTCATAGACCTGGCAGTAAATGCCATATCTTTCAGCTCTTATGTCCGATTGATGCGCCCTTTTGGTGTGTTGTAGAAGAGACATAGGCGGACATCTTTTGTTGAGGAAGCATTGTCCCATTCCTCACTCATTGGTACGTTTTTGTAAACCCATGGCCTGAAGTGTGTTGTATCTCATTTGTAGAGGTGATGAGAACATCTTGTAAAAGACTTTGGCTTATGCCACTTTCTCACTCTACTAATATAAATGAAGTACGTGGTAAGAAAGAGTTTGTTCCCACAGAGAGGCTTTTGTTGTTATAAAAATTCAGTTTCTTAGTAACCAATGGGGGGATTTTTGTTTATCAATGCAATAAAAATAAATTGAAAGCAATAAAATATGAAAATAATCAATAAGAAGAAGGTATTGGTCACGGGATAATACCATTCACAAACATGTATTTTCATCAATGGCTACAATTGATAATTTAATCTCACATTTACTAAAAGTCCTAGGATACCTTGATCGCAAGTATATCCCGCTAATTTCCTGATTTCATCACAACCACATTAAAAGATGCATATGTGAATTCTTCCTAGAAAGCAACCTAAAGTGTAAAAGCACAATTAAGTTTAACTCCCTAAAAGCACTAAGTTCTATGGAATAAGACTAATCAAGGCAATCAAATGTGTAAAAGCACTAATTCAATTTAACCAAGGTTATGATTCATTTGTGACTAGTATGATATATCACTACAAGCACTACCCACAATTATGCTACTTAAAATCAGGGATAAACAACTTTTTCGTATTGAAAACCCTAATATAGTTTTATAAATGAATGCAAATCGGATTGCTTCCGGACTCAACCAAACAAACAATCAAATCATATGACAATATAAACCATGAATCATAAATAATAACTTATTGAGACAAAACTAATTCATAGATTCAAATAACATGTTGAGAAATCAACTTTATCCCATAACCAATAATAGTTGTTTAGCTACTCATAGCTTTTGAGTTCATCATATTCAATAATAAAATGAATAACATGAAACATAGAAATGAAAGCAAACCCTAGTGGAATCGCCGCTCTCCTCCAAATCTCCAAGTAGAAAAAAATACGTGATCCCCTAAAAGAAGTACAAACTCTCCTTTTATAACTTTTCATCTTTCCAAAACTAGGTCTTCAAAGCCCAAAGTCCAATAACAAGATATCCACCAAGCCCATATGTGAGGAGTACCCAAGTGAAAATATGTCCCAAAAGAGGTCACCGGAAAACTGGTAAAATGGTCGGAACTTGGCCGAAGAATGGTCAGAAAAGTATCTCAGGTGACAGGCAAAGTCCACCCAGTCACCGGTCAAAAAAGTCAACTCAGTCAATGCTAGACCGAGTCAGGACGAGCCATCGAGCCAACTCAGTGATGTCAGCTGAATCTAGTCAGATCTGAGTCACAAGCTAACTCAGCTGAGTTGGTCTAGGCCAAAGCCAGTGCACGGCTGTAGCTCACTTTGCACATGCCATAGTCAAATTAGCACCAGGATGGCGCTTCATCCAAGCATCACTTAGCCATCCACACAGCTGCAACCAGCCAACACTTCCAATGCCTTCTTTGTAATTCTAGCACCAGCTCAACCTGCAATTCTGTCACAGACATTTCCCTCCAGCTACATTCTTTCTCTTGCTAGTATGACCAATGCCTTCAGCTCTTGACTTCATTCCTTCTGCATCCCTGACTGACAGTAGCAATGCAACTCCTTTCACTTAGCTACAACCAACTAATCCACCATCTCAGTTCCTCTCAGATCATAGTCACCACTGCACAACATAACCACCAGTTCCAACGTCTTCTTCTCTGTAGTTATACCACCTCCTTCTCTCACACAGAACCAATAGCAACAGCTCAATCCATTCCAGTACCACTAACAACAACACCACAAGCTCTTCTGCAATCTCAAACATCCACAACAAAACTGACTATCAACATCTGAATCTCATCCGTCTAGCTCACTGCAATTCCATTTACAGCTCCAACACCCATTTGTAGACTAATTATCTTCATACCCATTTCTGCAATTCACAAAGACCACCACAAACCATTAGCAGCTCCATCTTCTGCCGTGTTCTTCTTTACTTCTGCTAGTGCAACCAATACCAACATCTCTTCATGTAAATCAACAGCAGATTCATCACCATCTTCAACAATTCTCCTCAGAAACCCATATTCGATCCAAACCCATCTTCATATCTTCTTAATCAGAACTTCATCTCGACAAACCCTGAGAATCATCACAGATACCCATTAATCCATGGCATCAGCTTATTAATCTTCTTTTTACTCAGCAGCATCAATTTCTTCTCTTCGATTCAGATCCAGAACAACCCATATTTCTCAACCAACCATCGAACCCATCTCACAAATTCATCAACAACAGTGAAATCATCTCAATTTCTAACAAATATTGGGTTATACGCAAATCGATAAAACCCATCTTCAAATTCATGAAATCGAGCTCAGCTTCTTCCCAAATCAAATCTGGTTTCTACTCAACCACAGATTCAACGATGGTAACAACAACACTTGTTCATCATCATTTCTTCATGATAAAAATAGATTCAAACCCTTTAAACCATCTCCAATTTCAATATCAGCTTAATCTTCTTCATCCCTATTCTCTGAATCTCTCAGTCTTCTTCTCTCCGTGTTGTTCTTTCTTACAACAGCCGTTTTCTCATCTCTGAATTTGAGGTCGAATGTAATGATGAGTATAAATTTTAGGGTTGTAGGGAATGAAAGTGATACAGCTACCCAGATGAGGCAGATAAGGGGTACCCATATGACTCTAGGCACCCTAAGAGTTGACGCATGCCACCACAGTGATACTTGTCATGTCAGTTTCAGGAAACCGACAGCCTAATTCACCTCCTTCTCGCGCACTTAGCCTGCTCAAAGTATAGCTCGCGTGTGAATTGCCCCTTTGTGAGTGATTTCTCCTTATTTTGCTCCAAATGACTCCAAATCACCTAAATAACTCAAAAACAAACATAAGATACATAATTTACAAGAAAACTCGCGAAGAAAGCATAAACAATAGATAAATATCAAGGTGTTTACAACACCTATCAAATTCCCCCACACTTAGACTTTGCTAGTCCTCGATCAAATCAAACAAAACAATTCTAAAAATACATACAAATCCGTGTCGTCGAGGCTACGGTCATACTTAGCACGTATAACAAGCATTTGAACCCTTAGGTGTCCCCAGTGGACGAGTTATAATCTCATAAGGGTTTACTAGAGATATACCCACAAAACCTATTTTTCCAACTTGAAAATTCTCCTAAAAGATAGCATCCAACGCGCTAAGAAGACATAAATATTCTGCACACTAGTCATAAGAAGTTAGACACATAAATTAACACAATCTCATCCTTAAAAGTTGAGAGAGAAATAACCATCCCTTATCGAAAGAAATTCGGGTTCGAAGTGATCAAAAGTCTCGACTCTGCCTCACAAGAAAGGGTTTTATGAAGTTGCTCTCAACAATAAATAACTTTTTATGGGTCACACATGTGTCCATGTAGGAATGAAGAGAGAATCCTGCGACACGTTGAATGGTAGGAAGGAAAAACCCTCCGAATTGTTTTGAAAACCCACATCTTTTATAATTTTGAAAACCCATTTTTCTGACGATCTCTAAGAAAGGAAATCAACCACTTAATGAAGGTGGGAATATGCTTACTTACCTCGTTATCCGTTTGATCTGCAGTTAGCACCACTCTCACAGCATCCATAGAAACGTCTTCGGTCTTCAATCCTTGTCTTCATCTTCGTCTTCGGTCTTCAACTCTTGATGATGAAATCTTGAACTTCATAGAATCTTGACAATGTGATTCTTTCCTCTAATTCCTTGTTGCTTGAAACTTCATTATGGATATTTCTTCTTCCATTGGCTTTATTGAAAGAATACAAAACTAAAAATGAACTAAATAAACCAAAATATGATGCAATGAATTTTTTTTTTTTTTTTGAGACAAGATAAATAAAGTAAATATAAAATGAAAACAAACAATACAAAATAATAAAACTAATAATGTACCTAACAAAATTTCTCTTGTCTTTTTTCTTTTCTTTTCTTTTTTCTTTTCTTTTTCATTTTTTTTTTCATTTGAGACAAGAGAAAATAAAATACAAACTAACAAATAAAAATGCAAGTACAAAGGCCATGGTGTAAGTACTTTACGGCTCGATTCTTCACAACTTGTATGTCTCGATATCATAAGATTTTTGAAATCTCATCTTGATAACATTCGCTCTTGTACAATAGTCTTCAACTTGTAAAAATTCTGCTCCTTGTCTTGTTGCTTTACTTGAATCTGAAATCTGCTCATTTCTGTACCGTTGCTTGTAAACCTTGAATGTCTTCAACTTTCCTTCGAATTTGTGATGCTCCGCTTGTTGATGATGATGGTGTTTCTATGGACCTGTTGGTGTAGAGAGAGATAAAGTGGATGGTGCTAACTGCGAACAAGATTACAAGTGGTATGTAAGTTAGTAATTCGATGTCACCATCATGATTGATAAAATAGCACTCAATAGATCAAAATAGTGCTTCTATTGGTGGGAGGTTGGGTAGCTCACAATTCTACCCGGAGTTTACGTACGGTGACACACATTCTAAAAGCACAAATTTAGACAGGTACAAATAAGTGAAGGTCGGTGCCTCTCATGATGTAACATGGGTAGTCTCCACTATAGGAGACCACTACTCTAATACCGAATTCAGTCTGCACCTTATTTTCCACTGCATGGTTAAATCCAACTTTAACTCTCATACAAGTAAGAAACCCGATCATGTTCTCTGTCATATCTAAGTTCAGTCACTCTTATGAGAATCTCGATGTAATCTTAGCGACATGTATACTATGTGACTCTAAACTAACCACAAGTTGGATTTTTTTTTTTATTCACTAATTTACAAAAAAAAAAAAATGAAATTTTTACAATGCAAATGCTTAACCACTCCCCCACACTTAAACTTTACATTGTCCTCAATGTAAATTGAGTCATCCAAAGTAAGTCAAGGTGGGAAATCCTACATGATAATGTGACAAGAAATCAGAAAAAAAATAAATGCAAGACAAGAAAAACTAAAAACAAGACAAGAAAATAAAAATAAGACAAGAAATACTCATCCTATGGGTTGCCTCCCATTTAGCGCTTGGTTTAAAGTCGTCAGCCCGACTATCTCCTTGCTTTCTATGACTCCTCCAGAGGGAGTACATCCACAAAGTTAGCTCCTTCCACAACTTCGGAAGTGAAATTCTCATAGTATGGTTTCAAACGGTGCCCATTCACTTTAAGTTCCTTGCCTGTAGCTATGCTACAAATTTCTACTGCACCATGAGAAAACACATTAGTAACAATAAAAGGTCCAATCCAACGTGACCTTAATTTACCCAGAAATAATTGCAAGAGAGAATTAAACAAAAGCACTTTCTTCCCAACACAAAATTGTTTTCTAGAAATCATAGTATCATGAAAGGCCTTCGTTTTTTCCTTATAAATGCGTGAGCTTTCAAATGCATCATTGCGAAGCTCCTCTAGCTCTTGAAGTTGTAACTTCCTTTGCTTTCCAGCCACATCCATCTCCATATTGCATTGCTTAATAACCCAAAACGCCTTATGCTCAATTTCAACGGGTAAATGACAAGTTTTACCATACACAAGCCTAAAGGGAGACATCCCGATAGGTGTCTTGTATGCGGTTCTATAAGCCCACAAAGCATCATTAAGTCGCACTCCAATCTTTCCTTGTTGGATTCACCGTCTTCTCTAGAATGAATTTCACCTCCCGGTTAGAAACCTCGGCTTGTCCATTTGTTTGGGGATGATAAGGTGTTGCAATCTTGTGCGACACATTATAATTCTTCAACAAGCTTTGTAAAATCCTGTTTTTGAAGTGAGAACCCCCATCGCTAATTATGGCTCTTGGAATTCCAAACCTTGCAAAGATATTAGCTTGCACAAAATCTGAAACCACTTTAGAATCATTAGTTTGGGTGGCCTTATCTTCCACCCATTTCGAGACATAATCAACGACAAGTAAGATATAAAAATTTCCATGAGAGTTGACAAAAGGACCCATAAAATCAATACCCCATACATCAAAACCTTCAATAAATTGAATAAAAGTTTGTGGCATTTGATTTCGGACACCTAGATTGCATGTTCTTTGGCACCTATCACAAGTTGTACAAAATATATATGCATCCTTGAACAAGGTTGGCCAATAAAAACCGCTTTCAAGTACCTTGTGAACGGTTCTCTTACTCCCAAAATGTCCTCCACAAGCATATGAGTAACAAAAACACAAGATAGAATGAAATTCATATTCGGGAACGCACCTTCTTATTACTTGGTCACTACAATGTTTCCATAAGTATGGATCGTCCCATATGTATTGGTTCCCCAACTTCTTAAGTTTGTCCCTCTCAGCACGAGACAAGTTCTTTGGGATTTGTTTAGACACCAAGTAATTCACAATGTCATCATACCATGGTTCTCCAAAGACAATTGAGAATAGTTGCTCATCCGGGAAACTTTCACGCAATGGAATAGCTTCCTTGTCCACAGCAAGATGGCTCAAGTGATCCGCAACGGTATTCTCAATTCCTTTCTTGTCCTTGATTTCAATATCAAACTCTTGCAAGAGTAAAATCCATCGTATGAGCCTCGGTTTCGCTTCTTTCTTCATTAGCAAGTACCTAAGTGCTGCATGATCAGAAAAGACAACACCTTTTGTACCAATTAGATAAGAACAAAATTTCTCCAATGCAAATACAATATCTAACAACTCTTTTTCAGTGGTTGTGTAGTTTTGTTAGGCCTTATTTAACGTTCTAGAAGCATAATAAATAGTATGAGGAATCTTCCCCACACGTTGCCCAAGCACCGCACCAACCGCATAGTCACTTGCATCACACGTGAGCTCAAAAGGATTGCTCCAATCCGGTGGTTTAATGATAGGGGCTGAAATCAAAAGTTCTTTCAAACGATTGAATGCCGCCATACACTTTTCATCAAAGCTAAAAACCACATCTTTTTGCAATAAGTTGCAAAGTGGTGATGCTATCTTGGAAAAGTCCTTGATGAATCTTCGATAAAAACCTGCATGACCAAGAAAAGAGCGTATCTCCCTCACCATAGTGGGAGGGGTTAAAGCACGAATAAGGTCTATCTTAGATTTATCGACTTCCAAGCCTTTAGAAGATATTATATGGCCTAAAACTATGCCATGAGTTACCATAAAATGGCACTTCTCCCAATTCAGCACAAGGTTTGTTTCAACACATCGTTCAAGGATTAGAGACAAGTTGTTCAAGCAAAGGTCAAATAAATCACCAATGACACTAAAATCGTCCATGAACACTTCGATTATGTTTTCAACATATTCTGAAAAGATACTTACCATACACATTTGAAAGGTAGCTGGAGCATTGCATAAGCCAAAAGGCATCCTTTTATAAGCAAAAGTACCGAATGGACAAGTGAAAGTGGTTTTCTCTTGATCCTCCGGTGCTATCACAATCTGATTGTAACCTGAATAGCCATCAAGGAAGCAATAGTAAGAGTATCCAGCTAAACGTTCAAGCATTTGATCAATGAAAGGTGATGGAAAATGATCCTTCCTAGTGGTGGCATTCAATTTACTGTAATCAATACAAACCCTCCAACCGGTTTGCACACGTGTTGGGACAAGTTCGTTCTTATCATTCTCCACCACTGTCACACCTGATTTCTTTGGCACTACTTGTAACGTGATCACCCACTTGCTATCGGATATGGGGTAGATAACACCCACTTCCAAAAGCTTTAGTATCTCCTTTTTCACAACTTCCATCATGGGAGGACTCAAACGAAGATGTTCTTCCCTTATAGGATTTGCATCATCCTCCAAACGGATCTTGTGCATACAAACGGCAGGGCTTATACCCTTGATATCAGCAATTGTCCATCATATGGCCGTCTTGTACTTCTTTAGCACCCTTAGAAGTTTTTGCTCCTGTAAATCACTAAGCTCGTTAGAACAATCACAGGTAAATCTTTCTTATCACCTAAGTACAAGTACTTTAGGTGATCGGGAAGAGGTTTCAATTCTATTTTGGAGATTTCACAATTGAAGGTACAAGTTTTTCATCACTGCATGGTAAAGAAATAAAAGAGATATTATGAGTTTTCGGGCATCCTTGTAGTGAATTAAGATCACCAAGGGATTCCTTGACTTTATTACCACACTCTACACCATTATCCATGGATGTAGTTAAAACGGTTTCCAAAGCATCTTCACCATTCAATTCAAACACTTGTTGTGCCAATGTATCCATAACATTAATGGAAAAACAAGAGCAGACATCACTAGGATATCTCATCATTTCGAAAATGTTTAAACGTATTATTTCTCCATCAAACTACATAGTTAGCGTTCCCTTGTCCACATCAATAATGGTTTTCGCTGTTTTCATGAAGGGACGCCCAAGTAGCAATGGAATAGACGAGTCCGGTGACCCTTCATTCATCTCTAACACGCAAAAGTCAGATGGAAATACTAATTGATTAACTTGCATAAGAACATCCTCAACAATACCCATTGGGTAGAGATTAGAGCGATCGGCTAATTGCAATACAATTCCAGCCTTTTTAAGAGGACCTAAATCAAGTGAATTGTACATAGATGCAGGCATAACATTTACGGATGCACCTAAATCCAACATAGCTTTGTTAAATGTTGTGTTACCAATTGTGATGGGAATGTCAAAGCTACCGGGATCCTTGCATTTCAGTAGAAGTTTGTGTTGTAATATTGTCGAAGCATTCTCCCCCACACTTAACACTTCATTACCTTTGAGCCTTTGCTTATTGGTACACAAGTCCTTCAACACATTTGCATACTTTGGAACTTGCTTAATAGCATCAATGAGTGGTATGTTCACATGGATCTTCTTAAGAACGTCTAAAATCTCTTTTTCTAGTTCCGCCTTCTTGGAATTTGCAAATCTGCGAGGGAAAGGTAAATGAGGAACATAAGTAGAAACCGGAGTTTTAGAGTTAGGAATAGGTACCTCAGAAGTTTGGGGAGAATCATCATTCTTCTCCTCCAAAACAGGTTCCTTTGGTGTTTGCACCTTGCCCGAATCAGTAACCTCGGGTTGCACAAGTTGTGTACCACTTCTCAACGTAATAGCATTGACACCCTCTTTTGGGTTAATAGGTTGAGAAGGGAGTTTCCCACTATTTTGTGCCTTCAATTTGTATATATCAATCTCCATGGAACCCATTTGTGTCTGCAACTCTTTGATAGCACTCTTAGTTTCCTGCTGACTTTCTTTAAACATGGTAGAAATGCCTTGCATCATTGTTTGAAGTTTTGAATCGATATCGAAACCTTGATTTTGCATTGATTGTTGTGGTTGCTGAAATTGTTGTTGTTGTGGTTGAAATCCACTCGAACGGTTGAAAGTAGGTTGTTGGACTGCACCTTGCTTGTTGGCATAGCTAAAATTTGGATGATCTCTCCATCCCGGATTGTAAGTGTTGGAATAAGGATCATACCGTCTTTGATGATTTGGAAAGACCGCGCTAGCTTGCTCCAACTCTTCGTCATATGAAGGTAAAATAACTGCAGCCATCTTTTCCATCATTTGTTCCATATTATCCATCCTTTGATCAAGGTGTGATGATGAATCCGTAACTTCATGCACTCGCCTAACCATTGGTTCACCTCTTGTGTAGAATTGTTGCGAGTTTGCAGCCATGCTTTCAATCAACTCGGTAGCTTGGGCCACCGTCTTTTTCACTTGTGCACCACCACCCGCAGCATCAAGAAGATATCTATCACTTGATTGGAGACCTTCGTAAAAGTATTGGATTATCATAGCATCACTGAATTGGTGGCATGAATTGGTGGTGTGGACAGCTTGCCACCAATATCTTGTATCGCTCCCAACATTCATACAAAGATTATCCTACATTTTGCTTTATCCCATAAATCTCTTTGCGAATTTGAGTAGCCTTTGACGCATGAAAATACCTCTTTAGGAAGAGTTTCTTCAACCCGTTCCATGTAGTGACACTTTCGGAAGTCAAGTAATACAACCATTCCTTAGCATTGTCCGCCAAAGAGAATGGAAAGGCTTTCAACATCGCTCCATCCGCATTAATATTCTCTGGAAGCATAGCCATGATAACGTTGTGGAAATCCATGAGATGCTTGTTTGGATCTTCATTCGCCATACCATGAAACTTTGGTAACTCTCAAATCAACCCCGGCTTGATCTCGAAGGTTGAGTTTGTTTGAATACACCATCGTTGTGTATCAAGCCTATGAGAAGCCAAGTCCTTGAGTGTACGATCACCCATTGCTTCTTCTTCAATTAATGGTTGTTCTTCAACTAGTGGTTCTTCTACGAATGGAACCTCTTGTTCTTCTTCTAGTTGTAACTCTTCTTCCACTTCTAACTCTTATTCTTCCATTGTATCTTGACTTGGTTGGAGTATTGTGCCTCTTCGAGTAGCTATCCCGCACCTTGGATAGTTCCAATCTTTAGAAGCCAGGGATTAGGTACCTGAAAACAATTCTCGCAAACAAGTGAGAAACAAGACAAGAAAACAAAAGGCAAAGATAAAAGTAGAAATTATAAAAAGAAACTAAAATTTAATAACAAGACGTATGCCTCCCCGGCAGCGGCGCCAAAATTTTGATCGCTGTCGTATGCGTCAAAAATAATTTCACTTTCTCACTCTGCTAATATAAATGAAGTACGTGGTAAGAAAGAGTTCGTTCCCACAAAGAGGCTTTTGTTGTTATAAAATTTCAGTTTCTTAGTAACCAATGGGGGGATTTTTGTTTATCAATGAAATAAAAATAAATTGAAAGCAATAAAATATGAAAATAATCAATAAGAAGAAGGTATTGGTCACGGGATAGTATCATTCACGAACATGTATTTTCATCAATGACTAGAATTGATAATTTAATCTCTCATTTACTAAAAGTCCTAGGATACCTTGATCGCAAGTATATCCCGCTAATTCCCCGATTTCATCACAACCACATTAAAAGATGCATATGTGAATTCTTCCTAGAAAGCAACCTAAAGTGTAAAAGCACAATTAAGTTTAACTCCCTAAAAGCACTAATTTTTATGGAATAAGACTAATGAAGGCAATCAAATGTGTAAACGCACTAATTAAATTTAACCAAGGTTATGATTCATTTGTGACTAGTAGGATATATCACTACAAGCATTACCCACAATTATGCTACTTAAAATCAGGGATAAACAACTTTTTCGTATTGAAAACCCTAATATAGTTTTAGAAATGAATGCAAATCGGATTGCTTCAGGACTCAACCAAACAAACAATCAAATCATATGAAAATATAAACCATGAATCATAAATAATAACTTATTGAGACAAAACTAATTCATAGATTCAAATAACATGTTCAGAAATCAACTTTATCCCATAACCAATAATAGTTGTTTAGCTACTCATAGCTTTTGAGTTCATCATATTCAATAATAAAATGAATAACATGAAACATAGAAATGAAAGCAAACCCTAGTGGAATCGCCACTCTCCTCCAAAGCTCCAAGTAGAAAAAAATACGTGATCCCCCAAAAGAAGTAGAAACTCTCCTTTTATAACTTTTCATCTTTCCAAAACTAGGTCTTCAAAGCCCAAAGTCCAATAACAAGATATCCACCAAGCCCATATGTGAGGAGTACCCAAGTGAAAATATGTCCCAAAAGAGGTCGCCGGAAAACTGGTAAAATGGTCGGAACTTGGCCGAAGAATGGTCAGAAAAGTATCTCAGGTGACAGCAAAGCAAAAGATGCATTAACAATTTCAGACACTTTTTGATTAAACTCATCAAACGAATCTTCATCTGCCATACGAAGGTTTTCCCAATCGGAATTTAGGTTTTGAAGCCTGGATTCCTTTTCACATGTATTCCCTTCAAATACGGTTTCTAAGATATCCCAAGCATCTTTAGACCGAGTACACGTAATCACATGGTGCTGAAGATCTGGGGTAATGGCATGGATGATAGCATTTAATCCGTCAGAATTTTGCTTTGCAGCGAGAATCTCGGAAGGTTCATATGCACCAATATCCTTTGGAACAGTTGCATCGCCTTCTGCAACAACTGTAGGATTATACCCACTAACAACATAAACCCATGATTGAAAATCACGCGCTTGAAAAAAATGCACGCATAGCAATTTTCCACCATAACTAATTTGAGCCATTAAAGATTGGTAGTACGTTTATGGAGATAGCGCTTCTGTCCATATTCAGATCGCTACAAACACAGACTTATAAGGTCTTTAATGTGTTTTCCTGCTCCGATACCAATTAAAAAAGCGGGGGTACAACAACCACACCCAATATTTCGTTTGGAAATCTGAATAGACAAACTCCAATATACTTTGAAGAGAATCAACTAGACAGTCAGACTCAACCTAGAGAAAAGTATATCAAAGAGTTTTGTATCTCTTTTTCTCAATTCAATCTGCAATCAGCAAATACAAACTTGCGAGCCCGATTGAATATAAAATAAGTAACTTGAACGGTACTAAAGACCAATGTTCAAGGATCAATCAATTTTAATCAACAACCAAAGGTTGGATTTACCAATTAATCAATTCAACGCACAACCTACGATATTTCAATTATATAACAAAATATAATACGGTAAAGAAATAACACACACACCAGAATTTTGTTAACGAGGAAAACCGCAAATGCAGAAAAACCCGGTCACCGGTCAAAGAAGTCAACTCAGACAATGCTAGACTGAGTCAGGACAAGCCATCGAGCCAACTCAGTGATGTCAGCTGAATCTAGTCAGATCTGAGTCAGAAGCTAACTCAGCTGAGTTGGTCTAGGCCAAAGCCAGTGCACGGCTGTAGCTCATTTTGCACAGGCCATAGTCGAATTAGCACCAGGATGGCGCTTCATCCAGGCATCACTTAGCCATCCACACAGCTACAACCAGCCAACACTTCCAATGCCTTCTCTGTAATTCTAAAACCAGCTCAACCTGCAGTTCTGTCACAGACATTTCCCTCTAGCTACATTCTTTCTCTTGCTAGTATGACCAATGCCTTCAGCTCTTGACTGCAATCCTTTTGCATCCCTGACTGACAGCAGCAATGCAACTCCTTTCACTTAGCTGCAACCAACTAATCCACCATCTCAGTTCTTCTCAGCTCATAGTCACCACTGCACAACATAACCACCAGTTTCAATGTCTTCTTCTCTGTAGTTATACCACCTCCTTATCTTACACAGAACCAATAGCAACAGCTCAATCCATTCCAGTACCACTAACAACAACACCACAAGCTATTCTACAATCTCAAACATCCACAGCAAAACTGACCATCACCATCTGAATCTCATCCATCTAGCTCACTGCAATCCCATTTACAGCTCCAACACCCATTTGTAGACTAATTATCTTCATACACATTTCTGCAATTCACAAAGACCACCACAAACCATTAGCAGCTCCACCTGCAATATCAACACAAATTCATTCCAGCTTCTGCTGTGTTCTTCTTTACTTCTACTACTACAACCAATACCAACATCTCTTCATGTAAATCAACAGCAGATTCATCACCATCTTCAACAATTCTCCTCAGAAACCCATATTCGATCCAAACCCATCTTCATATCTTCTTAATCAGAACTTCATCTCGACAAACCCTGAGAATCATCACAGATACCCATTAATCCATGGCATCAGCTTCTTAATCTTCTTTGTACTCAGCAGCATCAATTTCTTCTCTTCGATTCAGATCCATAACAACCCATATTTCTCAACCAACCATCGAACCCATATCACAAATTCATCAACAACAGTGAAATCATCTCAGTTTCTAACAAATATTGGATTATACGCAAATCGATAAAACCCATCTTCAAATTCTTGAAATCGAGCTCAGCTTCTTCCCAAATCAAATCTGGTTTCTACTCAACCACAGATTCAACGATTGCAACAACAACACTTGTTCATCATCATTTCTTCATGATAAAAATAGATTCAAACCCTTTAAACCATCTCCAATTTCAATATCAGCTTAATCTTCTTCATCCTTCTTCTCTGAATCTCTCAGTCTTCTTCTCTTCGTGTTGTTCTTTCTTACAGCAGCCGTTTTCTCATCTCTGAATTTGAGGTCGAATGTAATGATGAGTATAGATTTTAGGGTTGTAGGGAATGAAAGTGATACAGCTACCCAGATGAGGCAGATAAGGGGTACCCAGATGACTCTAGGCACCCTAAGAGTTTACGCATGCCACCACAGTGATACTTGGCTTGTCAGTTTCAGGAAACCGACAGCCTAATTCACCTCCTTCTCGCGCACCTTAGCCTGCTCAAAGTATAGCTCGCGTGTGAATTGCCCCTTTGTGAGTGATTTCTCCTTATTTTTCTCCAAATGACTCCAAAGCACCTAAATAACTCAAAAACAAACATAAGATACATAATTTACAAGAAAACTCGCGAAGAAAGCATAACCAATAGATAAATATCAAGGTGTTTACAACACCTATCACCGCCCGTTGTGCAAGCTTTGGGAAGGCTTTCACGTAAACATGTTTTCATGTCTACACAACTTTATGTGAATCATTAGTGCTTGGAGAATTCTGCTTGATCGAGTAACACTTCAGAGAATGGTTAGTTGATGATGCCATGTCATGAAGATGTTGCTCCTGAGACCGTTATTGATGCTGAGATCACGATTGAATTTTCTCCATACATTCTTGTTGATACTGAGACCATGGAAGGATTTCCACCAGGTATCCTTGTTGATGTCGATACTATGGTCAGAGTTCCACCAGATATCGAAAAGGCTAGAACCATGATTATCGACATAGTCGTTGCTCCTTCATCTAGTGAGCCTTTACATTCACGAACTAGTTGGTGGGTTGAGAATCCCTAAGATGAAGGTGTACTGGGAGTTTAACCCAAATTCTTCTGAACAGTATGACTTTACTGTGAACTGGCTTCGTCAGTGAATCGACGTTGCTGCGGCAGACAACAACAGCGGTCTTCATTCTGGATGTGATCGGTGAAGAGAGGAAGTCTTTCAGTCGTGCAGGGACTTGTGATGCAGAGAGGTCTTGTTGATGAAGTTTCATGGAATCATATCAAGTCGCAACAACTTGTTATGTGGATAACATTTATCGATCGATTTCTCCAATAAGATCAATTCCCCAGTATATGTTGAAGGAGTTTGTGCTATGATGTTGCATCTGCTTCAGAAGTTTTATCATGGGATAATGAAGACTCATCGATTGTAGTTCAATTACACTTTGATCATGCTGGTGTTGAATCAGTGTGTCATCGTTGAGATATTTGTGCCGAAGCCAGAAGCGTCATTATCGAAGGTGTACTCTTTGATTGGGAGTACAATTTGAAGGCTTCTTAGATGCTTGATGATAGACGCATTTATGTGTCTAATTTGTCCTCAATGTTTCGTATTGTTAGTACTCGTTTTTGTCCTTATTATGGTGTTTTGTGTGTTTGTAGGTATTTTTTTTGGAAATAAAGATTGTTGGAAAATTCGGCTCGAAAAATTGCTCGGAACACCCCCCGGAGGACATTTGCTATTCGGACTCCCACTTTGGATAAGGGGTAACCCAATTGCTAAGGGGCAACCCATTGCTATTCGCACCCCAAGCTGCTGGTTAAGGGACACCCTTCTTCCTCGTTTGAAGACTGCTTTTTTGCGGGAAAACTAACTTTCACTGGCGTAAATCTCTGGATTGATTTTGGAAGGAATTTAGACGGATTTGGTTGCTGACTTGAATTGATATTGAGTTATGGAGATAACACAGGGTTGGTAACATATTTATTTTCGTTAAAAGGAATAAATTCGATGATTGGAATAAAAGGGAGAAGAATAAAATCTCGGGATTCTGTGTGCAATATTTGGGAAGATTTCGTGTGCTTAACCCCTCTGAAATACGTATTCAACATGTTTAAGTGTGTAAGGTCCAAATCACCACATGATATTCACCAACAGATGCGTGCAGAGATTAAAAAGGGAAATTATTCCCGTATTGTGCAAAGAAATAAAAGAGAAGATTTGGAGCAGTTATGAGGGGAGATTTGGTCGCTGTCAAGTATAAAAAGGGTGCCTGAGGTCAGAGAAAAGAGGACGGAGAGATTGGGGAGATTACAGAGCATCAGAGAGGCGAAAATTTGATCACCAGAGAAACCTGCTGCCGCTGCTACCATTGAAGAACACGAAGAACATTAGACGCACAATGACAGTCGTTTTCGCTACAGTGATAACGACTCACAGACGAGGGTAGTAGTTCAGAGGACAGTCTTAAAGCAACAGTAACAGTGACATGAAGCTTTTATCGTTCTTTGTAACAGCTCGGTTTGTAACACTTATAACTGTTACAAACCCGATTTTTATTATATTTCACCCATTTTCATCATTTGTAAACCCTTTGAGCAATAATAATGATTTTTGAGCGTGTTTCCAACATGATAAGCGGCTAATTCTCTCACAACCAAGGCAATGAGGAAGCTATTTACGCATGAATAATTGGTAATTATTTATTTTTTTCTAATTTATAATTTATAATTCACTCAATCACTGCTTTTGCAGAGTTTTTAATTGTTTGCAAAATTTTCTTCATTGGTTGTGATTCAATTAGATAGGTTATGCTTTGTTTAGATAATCTATGCTTAGGGGATACAATTAATTTTTGAGAATTTGTCTGATTATATGTGAATTAAGAAATAAGGAACTTAAAAGATAATTAGAGTTTTGGATTATTTACCATCATTCATTCATGTGTAATAGTGGAATCAGTGTCTTGGTGTTTATGGGTGAAAACTACTCCTGCAGAATTTGGTAATTTGGGGTGTGGATGAGGAATGAATTTAAACCTTAAACAAATGCACTGCGCGGTGAGTGCTTGTAGATTCGAGAGATCAATCTGTGCAAGTCCGGCCTAAACCAAGAAATGGCCGTTCCAGACTTGTTTCGGTCACAAAGTGAAGGAGATGGGGTTGATCTTAGGGAGGGAAGCGAAGAAGGTGTTGAGAATGTGAAGGTATAGACTTGCTTATGACTTGTAACAGGAAAGTGAACAAGCTTACGATTGGTGTAAGCAGGCTCTGGTGTTTTCTTGTTGTTTTTCTCCCCTGTTCTTTGGAAATAGGGCGGAGAACCTATTTATACAAGTCATTGAGTCTTATTCACGTCTCTCGTGGGAAGTGGAGGAAGTGGAGTGATGGAGTAGTGGAGTTGTGCGTTGGTGATACACGACCAGCCTTGCCCACTTCTCCTGTTCATCTCTAACCGTCCATGACTTCCTAACACGTTCTTGTGATGGCGCGTTGCACGCGCACGCCGAAACCGCCAGACCAATACCCCGATATGTATCCCCCGCCAGTGACATGATTGATGTCCGGAATGTGTGGATCGTGGATCCACGAAAGATAGCATGTAATCTTGAATTGAATAACCGTGTTATTCAGAAGTCGATACTTGTGAAGTATCGTGTGTATTTTATGCAGTCTTGCATCATGGTGTGGTAAAGTGATGGGTAATAACACCTTACTCACCAATTAACTCCCGACTGTGGTCAGATAACCAAGTCGGTGAAGTTGGACGGATGAGATGATCTTTGAGACACCCATCTCATGACCGTTGATGAAGTTAGGGTTTTGAAGAGGTGTGCGGGCATCACTCTTCAGCTTGGTCGAAACCAAGCATGGGATACAACTTTGGCCTAACCGACCATACATGCGTGTAGATGGCATGATGGTGTAGGCGCCTATACCCCATTACCTCATGAAAGCATGATCTGGGTCACTCAATTCATCCGGTGAAATCGAGTGGTCGAGATCGATTTGCTACCAAAAACTAGTGCCGCAAGGGCCGCACGTCACGCCCTCTTCAGGCGCACGTTCCAAGACGACCAATCTTGGTCGGTCTTGGCCGATTGGCCTGGTGTGAAGGTGGTAGGCTGATGTCCACGCCTATACCTGAATTTCCCATGAAAACGTGATCTGAGCCATCCAAATCGTCCGGAGAAGTTGAGTGGTCGAGATCAGTTTGCGGTTTGGGAGGTGTGACCACGCTAGTTTGAGCGTGCGTTTTGGATTAGCCAGGCATGATATGCCTTGGCCGATCGGGTTAGGGAATAGATGGGTCCACGGTGGTCATGCTGGTATGACCGGACCTGCTTAATCTAATCTTGAACCCTCCATTCATGCCGGAGAAGATGGACGCTCGTGATGCTCAAAACCCTAATTTTGGGTTTCAAAGCCGTGCGTCTTCTCTTGTTTGGGCGACGATTTTGTCACGACCAAACATGGTTGGTCTTGACCGATTGGTCAAGTGTGTAGGCGGGCCCACGGTGATCGTGTTGACATGCTCTGGGCCCTTTGAATCTACATCTACACCCTCCATCTATACCTGCGAAGATGGATGTTTGAGGCTGTTTTGCGACACATGTAATATGCCGCAAACCCTAATTTAGGGTTTTCCGTCCATAATGCTTGGTATGAACATTTTTTGGCAAGATAGGCCAATGGCCGACCGTGCGGGTTCCGCATTGGTTCGGCAGTGGATATTCCATACCTGCTTGGGGGTGATGGAATTGATCTGGGTCATCCAATCATGCTTATGGAGTTGGATCACTGCGATCATATCCGGACTGATACGGTCAATCCGGATGCTCAATCGGGCTAGTATAACACACCGAGAGGGGCTCAATCGGGCTAGTATAACACACCGAGAGTCGGCTGTACGGGTATTTCGTACATGGTTTCATTATAGTGCTTGGAGGTTCGTGTTACTCTATAAGAGTAACACTCAGTCGTCATGCCACACTGATAATGAGTACTGGAAATACAAGGCTGATTAGAAATTCACAGGATGGGATTGTTGCCACATGCTCCAACCTGGAGGAATTTCATGTATTCACAGAATGGGATTGTTGCCACATGCTCCATTCTTAGTGAATTAAGTGAGGGACTATCCAACACTTATTAATGGCTTTATCTTTTACAAGATGTCAGCGCATAATTTTTTCCGGTTTTTACAATTTTAACCTCAAATGAAAACCCACCATCAACATTAAGTCCCCGCCTAGCACATAATGGTTACACTATTGTGGGGTAGGCATGAGATGGTGACATATTTATATACTGAAATGACCAAGCTAAAGTGAATACATATTTACCGGATAGTTTCACATCGTCAGGCGTTGCCCTGGAACTGGTTGGTTCTGATTAAGGATGCGAAGGAAACAGGACTTTATCTGGTGAGTCGCTTTGGTTCCTCTTGTATATATCTGAGCTCGGCCCCTTCTTCATGTGTACTTCTTTCATCATACACGGCTTCACTCAGGTATATCTGATAAGCCTCGTTGATTGTTATCCCGAATTAGCAGCCTTCATAGGTGGTAAGTAAAGACTCCTTTTCCTCCTGGGATTCTGTCGACTTGCGAGATTATAAAGAATCATCTCTCGCGGTCGTTTATTCTACATCTCAGGTATTGCTCTGATCTTCTGATTTACTGATCAATTGATTTGATTTTTGATTGATTTTTTTTTTTGCGCTCATAACCTCCTCTCCTTTGTAGTTTATCATGGAAGCGGCGGACGATCATTCTGTTGCTTCCCCAGAAAGAAGTTTCGAAGTTGACAAGCCCGAAAACCGTGCACACGAAGATGTAATGGCTAAGATCGATCTTCCGCTTCGCGAAGTCGGCCATGCTATACAGGGGATGTCTATTTCACACCTTCGTATTGCCAGAGGACGTATCTGTGCACTTTCAGCTGCGATTGACATGGAGGAGCGGTGGAGGCGCGAGGAAACGCTGCAGACACTAGTAAGCGCAAGGGCAGAGAGATTTGCAGCGCGGTTGAAGAGGCGGAGAGTTGAGCATAAACGACCTCCGAATGAAGGCAAGTGTGATTACCCGGTCCAGGACGGCGTGATAATTCTTGATTCCGATCTGAGACGAACCCGAACATTTGAAAGCAATCTGCGTGGCCCCTAATATTGATGTGCCTTTTGATACTCCCGCCGATGATGTTGGGATGGAGCGCGATGTCTTTGCGGAGATGCCCGATGCGTGGCGGGGAGATCCGGAGAGGGGAGCATCAACAGGTGATGGAGAAGAACCCAACGGCGGTGCAGGCGAGGCCGACCCTCTTGGCGACTAAAACCTCTTTTCTTTTTTCTTCTTTCCAAGTATATTTTGTACACTCGAACATCTTCCTTGTACTCAGTGGCGGCCGGGTTCAAGGTTTTTCTTCCACTTGATTGTTTGAATAAAGTTTTTTTTTTTTTATAACCCTTTGTCAAGACTGCAACTGAATCTTCTCAGGCGCAAGGGTGTGCCTTCACACGTAATTCTTTGTGATAAAAGAAATAACATTATAATGGAATATCCACGGACCTGTGCTCCTGATGCAAGATCTTCCTGGCTTTGCTGGGGCAGATGTCTCAAATCATTTTCCTTTTGTGCACATGTCATATTTCCTTCTTCCCGTGAGATGTTTGCTTAGGGTTTCCTTTCTTTCTCCAGTGGGTTGATTTAGGCTGACTCGGAACTTTGTGTTTTTAGGAGTAAAGAGGTTCTCAGATGGAAATAGTGCTTCAACTAAATTGAAAATTGAAAATTGAAACCCTAACTATGAATGCAAGTAGTGCAATCATTTTCTGGGGGAATTACAAATATGACATGAAATTGTAAAAGGAAACACGCTGGAAAAATACCACAGCGTTTTAAAGGGTGGAGGACGCTGGAAAGTGGTAGCACAACGTCTTAAGTTCGGTAGGGTTTGAGCCATTTTGAGTGAATTGTTATGCCTTCTAGCTTATCAGCGTTGATGAGCTTGCAGTAACCGCCTAGGATAACATCTCGCTACTGTGCACGGTTCCTCTTCTCTTTTTGATGGGTGAGTCGGGTGGAGTGATCATTTTCACCGTCATGCTCCCAACCTTGAATGTAGTCGTCTTCGTCACCAGGTCTCCAATTCCAAATGGGTTTGGGCGTGCAGATACTTGGACCTTGGCCTTATCGTCTTTGACCAAGACATCCTCTACACTCTTGATAAAACGTTTGAAAGGGCCGGCTTCCCATTCACATCTCCTAGCCGGGGTTGGTTTGTTGGTTGGAGCCAGTCCCCAGGACTTGTCAGAATGAGGGGCGGTAGGTTGCAAAGAGAGTTGCGCGATGAGACTTACTTGAGATCGGAATCTTTCAATGTACGCTGACGAGCTCTCTCCGGGAAGTTGTGTCACGTTGGCAAGTTGCTGGTGCGGTACCAGACAGCCATCAGGTCCAGAAGGCGTGTTGGAGATTCTTTCAGGTATCGAAACCGGTAGAGGACAGCTTTCTAGTATTGCTTTGTTCTCGTGCATCCAAGGGCGTCCCAGGATCATGTCGTAGTTGGGGTGATCTTTGACTATGTGGAACTTTGCTTGTGTCGAGGCATCACCCAATTTGACTTCCAGATCAATATATCCGTATGTATCTCTGAGCTCTCCTTCCGGATCTTTAACCACAATTGGGTGACGAGTAGCTTCCTGCTTCGAAATCTTTTCCGCTCTCAAGGTCTTGACAGTAATGATGTTAAATTCGGAAGCCGTATCAATCAACTCGCTATCGAACTCAACGTCTCTCAAACGAGTGACAGTTAGGAGTCCCCAGTTTCCATTGCTCACGTCCTTCAGGAAAGACTGAGGTTCCTGGACTGCTACTGGATGCAAACGCCTGCCTGACACAACGTGGTTGAGGGCCGTAAATATGTCTTGACGTTGTCCTTTGGAGAAGTACAGGATTTCACATATGTGCTCCATCATATATTGTACGGTCTTGCGAACAGAATCCCCAGAAATCATGCAGTTCCTGATAGGTAGAGGGTCTCTATGAACACCTTCGTTTCCAAGATGGAGTTCCCCTGTCTCTACCTTTTCCCTGAATATTTGTTTCAACCTGTTACAATCTTTGGTTGGATGATGGACGAACCTGTGGTAGCAACAATATCTGGGATCTGCCATTTCTTCCTCGGTTGGAGGACGTCTGATAGGGGGCAGCTTTACGGCGTCGTCTTGGATCCACGCTTCCAAGAGCTCTATCACTTCATTCATGGGAAAAGGAAAACCCGTATCTTTAGTGTTTTGTGCAGGAGTTTTGTCTGTTCCTTTTCGAGACGAAGTCTTGTGTGCCGGGGATGTCCGCTTTGGTTTGTTGTTCCGTCACTGGAGCTTTCCTTTTCTCTCCTCCGCCCACTACACTCACGAAGGACCAGTGTTGTATTGCTTGTTTGTGAGGCGCCTGCTCCCTCGACTTTCACGTGAATCTTTACTTCGAACGACTCTGGTTCTTTCTAGCAATGCTTTGGTGCAGTTGTTGCTTTGAACGCTTGGCGCCTTCATGGAGTTCGAAGAACGTTTGAAAGCCCGATTCTCTAACAGAGCGCGGTATACGGGTATCATCCCATTGATGCACAACTCCACCAATTGTCGTTCGGTGACGTTCGGGTCGTGACAATCCAGCGCTTGAGTTCTGAACCTTTTGACGAAGTCGTTAGGATGCTCGTTGTTCCGTGAAGAATTCTTCCTAGATCCGAGAAGGTGATTTGTTCGGACACGAAGAAATACTTTCGTAGAAAGCACTGACCATCTCGCTCCAGATTGGATATCTTTGTTAGGCGCAATGTTGTTGTACCAGTGTACGCCCTCCCGTAAGTGATTTCGAGAATTCTTTCAGCGCAGAACATGATTGTATTCATGTTCCCCAAGGATTCCAAGAATCGAGAGACATGTTCACGAGCATTACCAAGTGCTGTCGTAGAGGGAGAACTGGGGAGAGGTGTAACCTCTTGGAAGAGGGATTCGTTGCATATCTTGAGGGTATGGAGGTTGGTGTTGGTGTGCATCTGTCAGATTTCCTTTGCCTCGGCTTTGAAGGAGTCGTTCTAGATCCTCACGTGTGATGAAGTTGGGTGTCTAGTCCCTTTCTCTTGAACATTCAGGAGCAACACGAGCTTCTTCACTCATGTGAGTCCGAGTGGAAACGCCTGCTCCGGGTGAATTGAAGGCATTTCTTGTTGGCTCCAAAGATTGACGTGAATCTTGCGGCAATCATTCAGTCAAGGTCTTGAGGAAAGTGAGTACCTCCTTCTGAGTTGCGGCCATATCTGTTTGAGTCTTAGCAAGAACTTCCTGTTTCTCCATCAAGTCTGCAATGGTAATAGACGGTGGTCCTCCTCTTGTGCCTCCGGCTCCTCGTCCTGATGAGGGAGTGAAAGTTGTTGCTCTGGTGACCACTGGAGGCGTTACACTTGAGGAGATGCTTAGGGATTTGCGGCCGCTCGGTGATGGGAGGCGTTACACCTACGGGGATGTCTCCCCGCTCCGCTAGTGTTGGTGATAGAGGTAATGGCTCCTCGAGATGTGTTGGCTACGGTAGCTCCACCGACAGTACATCAACACCGGGAGTGTTATCCGCACTAGCTCCATCTCGAATTGATTGCTGATCCAGACCTGAGTTCCACCATCTTGAAATGAATTGTTGATTGGTCCTAAGATCTACCCTTTTTGAAACTGATGAAATTGAATCGGATTTCGGAGAAATTGACTTTACAACCGAGAGATTAACCTCCCACTGTGGTCGCCAATTGTTTATGGGTGAAAACTACTCCTGCAGAATTTGGTAATTTGGGGTGTGGATGAGGAATGAATTTAAACCTTAAACAAATGCACTGCGCGGTGAGTGCTTGTAGATTCGAGAGATCAATCTGTGCAAGTCCGGCCTAAACCAAGAAATGGCCGTTCCAGACTTGTTTCGGTCACAAAGTGAAGGAGATGGGGTTGATCTTAGGGAGGGAAGCGAAGAAGGTGTTGAGAATGTGATGGTGTAGACTTGCTTATGACTTGTAACAGGAAAGTGAACAAGCTTACGATTGGTGTAAGCAGGCTCTGGTGTTTTCTTGTTGTTTTTCTCCCCTGTTCTTTGGAAATAGGGCGGAGAACCTATTTATACAAGTCATTGAGTCTTATTCACGTCTCTCGTGGGAAGTGGAGGAAGTGGAGTGATGGAGTAGTGGAGTTGTGCGTTGGTGATACACGACCAGCCTTGCCCACTTCTCATGTGCATCTCTAACCGTCCATGACTTCCTAACACGTTCTTGTGATGGCGCGTTGCACGCCGCACGCTGTAAACCGCTGCACCAATACCCCGTATGTATCCCCCGTTTGTGACATGATTGATGTCTGGAATGTGTGGATCGTGGATCCACGAAAGATAGCATGTAATCTTGAATTGAATAATTGTGTTATTCGGAAGTCGATACTTGTGAAGTATCGTGTGTATTTTATGCAGTCTTGCATCATGGTGTGGTAAAGTGATGGGTAATGACACCTTACTCACCAATTAACTCTGACCAGTGGCTGTATAACCAAGTCGGTGAAGTTGGACGGATGAGATGATCTTTGAGACACCCATCTGCGACCGTTGATGAAGTTAGGGTTTTGAAGAGGTGCGCGGGCATCACTCTTCAGCTTGGTCGAAACCAAGCATGGGATACAAATTTGGCCTAACCGACCATACATGCGTGTAGATGGCATGATGGTGTAGGCGTTTATACCCCATTACCTCATGAAAGCATGATCTGGGTCACTCAATTCATCCGGTGAAATCGAGTGGTCGAGATCGATTTGCGACCAAAAACTAGTGCCGCAAGGGCCGCACGTCACGCCCTCTTCAGGCGCACGTTCCAAGACGACCAATCTTGGTCGGTCTTGGCCGATTGGCCTGGTGTGAAGGTGGTAGGCTGATTCCACGCCTATACCTGAATATCCCATGAAAACGTGATCTGAGCCATCCAAATCGTCCGGCGAAGTTGAGTGGTCGAGATCAGTTTGCGGTTTGGGAGGTGTGACCACGCTAGTTTGAGCGTGCGTTTTGGATTAGCCAGGCATGATATGCCTTGGCCGATCGGGTTAGGGAATAGATGGGTCCACGGTGGTCATCTTTGGTATGACCGGACTGCTTAATCTAACTGGGACCCTCCATTCATGCCGAGAAGATGGACGCTCGTGATGCTCAAAACCCTAATTTTGGGTTTCAAAGCCGTGCGTCTTCTCTTGTTTGGGCGACGATTTTGTCACGACCAAAAATGGTTGGTCTTGACCGATTGGTCAAGTGTGTAGGCGGGCCCACGGTGATCGTGTTGACATGCTCTGGGCCCTTTGAATCTACATCTACACCCTCCATCTATACCCGCGAAGATGGATGGTTGAGGCTGTTTTGCGACACATGTAATATGCCGCAAACCCTAATTTAGGGTTTTCCGTCCATAATGCTTGGTATGAACGTTTTTGGCAAGCTAGGCCAATGGCCGACCGTGCGGGTTCCGCATTGGTTCGGCAAAGTGGATATTCCATACCGCTTGGGGGTGATGGAATTGATCCGGGTCATCCAATCATGCTTATGGAGTTGGATGATCACGATCATATCCCGATACGATACGGTCAATCCGGATGCTCAATCGGCTAGTATAATACACCGAGAGGGGCTCAATCGGGCTAGTATAACACACCGAGAGTCAGCCTGTACGGGTATTTCGTACATGGTTTCATTATAGTGCTTGGAGGTTCGTGTTACTCTGTAAGAGTAACACTCAGTCGTCATGCCACACTGATAATGAATACTGGAAATACAAGGCTGATTAGAAATTCACAGGATGGGATTGTTGCCACATGCTCCAACCTTGAGGAATTTCATGTATTCACAGAATGGGATTGTTGCCACATGCTCCATTCTTGGTGAATTAAGTGAGGGAGTATCCAACACTTATTAATGGCTTTATCTTTTACAAGATGTCAGCGCATAATTTTTTCCGGTTTTTACAATTTTAACCTCAAATGAAAACCCACCATCAACACTTGGTTATTCCTAATATCTTGAAATCAAATTTTGAGTTAAGTTTTCGTTATGTTTAAGTTTTATTAAGTCTAAAATCTATTGCTTTCACAAGTCTCAACGAACCTTTTACTACAACTCAATTGAAAATTACATCAATTCTTGGCGCCGCCGACGCGGACTTGTCTTTATGCTAGAGTTTTTAGATTTATTTTTTAGGTTTTTATTTATTTGTTCTACTTTACATTTTTGGGTTTTTGTCTTTTTACTACAGATTTTGGAATTTGGAGCGAAAGAAAAATTTGCCAAAGCTTTTGGTGAATACTTAAAGATTTGGAGTTAAAGACAAATCGAAAGGAGCGAAAGAAGAAGATTTTTTTTATTATTTTAAAAAAAAGAGAAAAAAAAAAGTGAGACATTTTTATTAATTTTTTTAGATATTATTTTTGTTACACTTTCTTTCTCCTTTGCACTTTATTTTTGGACTTTGGACTTTAATCTTTGGGACATTATTTTTAAACCCTACGGAAGGGTTGTATTAAATATTAATCTGTCTGCAGAGAAGGACGGTGATTACGATATCACCTCGGCCCCTCGGGTTCGTACATGACATAGGAGTTGTGGCCCGAGTCGACTACAACGGTTCATCCCCCGTCTGGAACTAGAGGTAAGTTTGTCGAAACACTCGCGAATCCCTGTCAGCGATACTGTATTCCTTCGTTTGCATATATGCTGAGGAAATGAATACGGCTGCTTTAATTCCCTAGTAAAGGGCAAGGCCTGGCCATACAAGATAAGGGTTCAGATTTCATCACCGTTCTCTTCTTGCCCGCCTTAGTAAAACGATACTTAACGCGAACCTAAGCTTTAAAATTTGGAATAGAACGAGACCGATAGGGTAACGAGCTTAATAGGAAAGTCGTTCGAAAAATATTGGTTACTTTTTTAAGAATACTTCGAAGTTCATGATGGTTTTTGTGAGTTGAATGCGTGACTGCGCCGCCTTGTAATGCGGTGAGGCCTTGGGTATCAAAGCTCCATACAGCTTCCTTCGCCTCTATTCAACTTACTTCAACTCGGATTGATTCCAGAGAGGTTTGCTCAAATTGTAACGAGTTCCTTTTCGAAAGATTAGAAGCTGGTCTAAAAACAATCTAAGTGGAGCCATCATGCTTTTTGTTTGCTATAAATCATTAGGTTTGCTGTGGTGGAGTCAGCCTTGTTTGTGTTTGCATGGAACTTCCCTTCCTTTTAGCATTTTTCTTTTTCGTTTGTTTTTCTAGTGTATGCCCGAGGTCATTAGAGAACGGGCTTGGAAAAGAAACACTCTAGGTCGTTTGATTAGTGACAAACCTAGTAGTTCTTCTTGTGAAGGCGGGGAACTCGAAGACTCTTCTTTTGAGAGCCCCGTTTTTGGAAACTTCAGTTTTGAGAATCTGTCTCTTCGTAAGGAAAGTACCCCTAGTACTTCAACTGTGCCAGCGATGGCAACTTTGAAAGATTACATGTTCCCAACTAGGACCAACCGAGCTTCGTGCATTAAATTGCCAGCCAATACGGCTAATTTCGAGATAAAACCTAGTATTCTTCAGATGATCCCTATATTCTTAGGAAAAGATGATGAGAACCCCTATTTTCATATTAGGGACTTTGAGGAAATTTGTGGGACAGTTAGAATAAAAGACCTTACTGATGAAGTCTTGAAACTTAAGATGTTTCCCTTTTCCTTGAGAGATAAAGCCAAGACCTGGATAAACAACCTACCATCTGAATCCATTGAAACATGGCAAGAACTTATTGATGCATTCTATATGAAATTCTACCTTAAGCATAAAACTGCAGCTGTTAGGCAGAAAATTAGTGCTAGTATGCAACAAGAGGGAGAGTCTCTTTATAGGTTTTTAGAGAGATTCAATGATCTCCTATCCCAGTATCCTCACCATGGATTTGATAAGATGAAACTTGTAGAAATTATTTATAATGGTTTAGACTATTCGACCAAATCCATGGTCGACTCTATGTGCGCTGGTGAGTTCACTAATAAAAATGCTGATGATGCTTTTACCTTCTTAGGAGCTATCGCTGAAAAATCCCAACAGTGGGAGTATTGTGTTGAACCCCCTAAAAGACTCTTGGTCAATAGAAGTAGCACCAATGTGGTTGATACAAGCTTCGGGTCAGATGCTAAGTTTGCTGCTTTGTCTAGAAGGTTAGAAGCTTTGGAATGGAATCAGCCTAAACATAGGTCTCTTGTTGAACCTGATGATAGGAATAGAGCCTCTCAAGTCTCTAGTTGTGGAGTAGAACCCAATAACTCATTTTGGGAAGGTCAGGTTAGTGAAGAGCAAGCTCATGGTGTCTATAACAATGCTAGGTTTGAGAACCGTCAGAAGTTTGACCCATACTCGGAAACCTACAATCCTGGTTGGAGGAACCATCCTAATTTCTCTTGGTCTAAGGGAAAAAATCAAGGTCAGTCTAGTAATTCTCAGCCTCCCCCAGGTTTTGGTTACACTAAGAACTCTTCAGGTCAGGCCCAGAACCCATCTGAGAATAGAATAACTAGCTTAGAGGAATCTCTTAGTATATTAAGAAAGAGCCAGGATATGCTATCACAAAGCCAGGAAATGTTAGTAAAGAGCCAGGGTAATTTTCAAGAGGAAACCAAGCAGAATTTTAAGAATAATTCCCAGTCTCTTGCTAAATTAGAACTTCAAGTTGGCCAAATAGCTAAATTTCTTAGTGAGAGAGAAGATGGAAGGTTCCCTAGTCATACTGATCCTAACCCTAAAGGAGAGAAATCGTACAATCATGTGAATTCTATTACAACCCTTAGGAGTGGAAAGAAAGTTGACAATAAGGTCGCCATGCCCGAAAGTGAACATGTTGTAGTTCACCCTTCGAGCCGAAAATGAGGAGACGATAGAGTCTCTAAAGAGACCAATGAGGGTCATGTTGAGCCGGGCTTTGTTCCCGAGCCTGTTCCCCCAGCCATAGTTCCAACTAAGAGGGAGTCCAAATTTAATGATATATTGGAGGTTTTTAAGCAGGTTACTATCAACCTCCCATTTTTGGATGCGATTAAGCAGATTCCCGCTTATGTCAAGTTTCTTAAGGACTTGTGTACACGAAAGCGTAAGCTTAGTGTTCAAAAGAAAGCCTTCCTAGCTAGTCACGTGAAATCTATTATTCAGAATACCACTACTCCTAAGTATAAAGACCAAGGGTCCCCTATTATTTCTTGCACAATAGGTAAATAACGTGTTGAGAAAGCTTTGCTTGACTTAGGAGCCAGTGTGAACTTACTCTCATACCATGTGTACCTTAAGCTAGGACTTGGTGAGATAAAACCTACCCAGATGACTCTTCGATTTAGGCGTTAGGTCCGTTAAAATTCCTCGGGGTGTGATCGAGGATGTTCTCATAGAGGTCGACAAGTTTATTTATCCGGTGGATTTTGTTATCCTAGAACCCAACCTGTTCCTGACCCAGAGAACCAGATACCGGTAATTTTAGGTCGCCCGTTTTTAGCTACATCCAATGCGATCATTAACTGTCGAACTGGTATTATAAATTTGTCTTTTGGTAATATGACTATTGAGATGAACGTCTTTCATATTAGTAAGCTACCCTCTGAACTAGATGACTCGAGCATATAAGAGGTGAACATGATAGGAACATTAGTCGAGGAGTCATTACCAAACACTTTGTTAGAAGATCCATTAGAGAAATGCCTAGCTCACTTTGGGATTGATTTTGATGATGATGATGATGCGATTAATGAGGTGAATGCTTTGTTAGATTCAACCCCTTTGTTAGACACTAGTAATGGATGGAAACCTAAGTTCGAACCACTACCAGTTTCTAAGTCTACCCTAGTTCCTTCGTTAGAAGAGCCTCCTAAGTTGGACCTAATACTATTGCCAGATACCCTGAAGTATGTGTTTTTAGGCCCATCTGAAACTTTACCTGTGATTGTTGCTTCCGACTTGGATAGTAATCAGGAAAGTAGGCTAGTGACCGTCCTTAAAAACAACAAGGAAGCTTTAGGGTGGACCATAGCAGACATTAAGGGTATAAGTCCTACTGTTTGTATGCATCAGATTTATTTAGAGGAAGATACCAAACCTTCTAGGGAGATGCAGCGAAGACTAAACCCTAATATGAAAGAAGTAGTTCTAACCGAGGTTCTTAAGCTGTTAGATGCAGGCATTATCTACCCCATTTCAGACAGTAAGTGGGTCAGCCCGTTCAGGTTGTTCCCAAGAAATCCGGTATTATTGTAGTCCAGAATGATAATAATGAGTTAATCCCAACCCGAGTGACCACGGGTTGGCGTGTTTGTATTGACTATAGGAAATTGAACAAGGTCACTAGGAATGACCACTTTACCCTTCCCTTCATCGACCAGATGCTAGAGAGATTAGTTGGACATAGTCATTACTGCTTTTTGGATGGCTACTCTGGCTATAATCAGATCGCTATTTCCCCATAAGACCAGGAGAAAACCACTTTTACTTGTCCCTTTGGTACCTTTGCGTATAGACGCATGCCTTTCGGGCTATGTAACGCCCCTGCGACTTTTCAGCGTTGCATGATGAGCATATTTTCTGACATGGTAGAACGATTCTTAGAGGTCATTATGGATGATTTTTCAGTGTTTGGTTCATCTTTCGATGAGTGCTTGCATCATTTGTCATTAGTTTTGACTAGGTGTAAGGAAAAGAATTTAGTGCTTAATTGGGAAAAATGTCACTTCATGGTTCGTTCAGGAATTGTTCTAGGGCATATCGTATCTTATAAGGGTATAGAGGTAGATAAAGCCAAAGTTGACCTTATTAAGACTTTACAGGTCCCAAAAACCGTAAAAGATATTAGGTCATTCTTAGGGCATGCAGGTTTTTATCGTCGATTCATTAAGGATTTTAGCTTGATTTCTAGACATCTTTGCAATTTGCTTGCAAAAGATGTTAAGTTTGTATTTGATGATTCTTGTTTAGAGGCTTTTGAGAAGCTTAAGACTTTACTCACTATCGCCCCCATAGTCAAGGCACCTAACTGGAACCTACCCTTTGAGATCATGTGAGATGCTTCAGATTATGCTATTGGTGTTGTGCTAGGTCAGCGAGAAAACAAATTACTTCATGTGATTTACTATGCTAGCAAAACTCTGAATGATGCCCAGTTGAACTATACCACTACAGAGAAGGAACTGTTGGCCATTGTGTTTTCCTTAGACAAGTTTAGACCCTATCTCTTAGGTTCTAAGATCGTAATCTATACTGATCATGCTGCTTTGAAATACCTTTTGTCTAAGAAGGATACCAAACCTAGATTGATTATATGGATCCTTTTATTACAAGAATTTTGTCCAGACATTAGAGACAAAAAGGGTGCAGAAAATGTAGTAGCAGACCACTTGTCTAGGCTTGTTGTGGCTACCCCTGATGATTCTCCTCCTGTTAGGGATAGTTTTCCTAATGAACAATTGTTCTTTGTTACCCAATTACCTTGGTATGCGAATATAGTGAACTATCTTGTTACTGGTCGAATGCCCCAACATTGGGGTAAACAAGATCGTTCTAGGTTTTTAGCCGAGGTTAAGCACTTCTTTTGGGATGATCCTTAAGTGTTTAAGTATTGTCCAGACCAGATTATTAGGAGATGTATACCTGAGAGTGACCAGTCCAGTATTATTTCCTTTTGTCATGATCATGCTTGTGGGGGTCACTTTAGTGCTAAGAAGACTGCTGCTAAGATATTACAGTGTGGATTCTATTGGCCTTCGTTGTTTAAAGACTCCCATAGTTACGGTGTTACTTGTGAACGTTGCCAGAAATTAGGAACCATTTCCTGTAGGAACATGATGCCCTTGAACCCTATTTTAGTTGTTGAGGTCTTTGATGTGTGGGGTATTGACTTTGTGGGTCTGTTTCCTAATTCTTTTGGTAACCTATACATCCTTGTCGCTGTAGACTATGTCTCTAAGTGGATTGAGGCGGTTGCGTGTAAAACCAATGACCATAGGGTTGTGATTGAGTTCTTGAAAAATAATATACTTACACGTTTTGGCACACCGCGAGCTATAATTAGTGATGGAGGGTCGCACTTTTGTAATGGACCTTTTAGGCTTCTGATGAAGAAATATGGTATTACACATAAGGTAGCTACCCCGTATCATCCGCAGACTAGTGGTCGGGTCGAGGTTTCTAATAGGGAGATAAAACGTATATTAGAGAAAACAGTTAATCTTAATCGGAAAGACTGGTCGTCTAGGCTTACTGATGCCTTATGGGCTTACCGTACTGCGTTTAAAACCCCTATTGGAATGTCGCCTTATCGGCTTATTTATGGCAAGGCATGTCATTTACCTGTTGAGTTAGAACATAGAGCATATTGGGCTATTAAGCAGCTAAATTTTTCACTTGACAAGGCAGGAGCCCAAAGGAAACTCCAGCTCAATGAGTTGGAAGAGATTCGTATAGATGCTTACGATAGTGCTAAGGAGTATAAGAACAAAATGAAACTTGTGCATGATAGAAATATTTTAAGGAAGTCATTTTCTCCAGGTCAAATAGTTCTTTTGTATGATACCCGCTTGCATCTTTTCCCTGGGAAGTTACGTTCTCGGTGGACGGGTCCTTTTATTGTTCGCACTGTATTCCCTCATGCATCTGTTGAGATCGATACACCGGACGGTAGTAGTTCTTCGAAGGTTAACGGTCAGAGATTGAAAACCTTTTTAGAGCCCTTCCCTACAGGTGATGTTGAGAAGGTCCCTCTGGAGGACCCTGTTTACCCTTGATTGACCATTGAGGCGATTGTATATTGTATATTAGTTTTTGATTTCTCTCTTCACCCAGGTACTATCTTTTCGACTTCTCTCTTTACTGATTCCTCGTGTTACTTTACTTTTTGGTATTGCTCTTTCATTAGAAACATTGAGGACAATGTTAGATTTAAGTTTGGGGGTGGGGAAGAAACTTTTTGTTAGCTTTTAGTTGCAATAAATACACTCCAGGGCCTAGAAATTTATGTTTATTAAGGTCGGCACTAACCAATCTAAGTGGATGGAAACATTTTGGTTGTAGGAGTTGAGGAACCAATCTGATTAGATGGAAACATCTAGAAGAGTCCATCCATAAAAGCACAGAGCTCATGTGTTAGAAAAGAAAACATGGTAGTTTCGCCATATCCTCGTGATGGAAACATCGAAAGAATCCTGATCACTTCTTTTTCTTTTTCTTTTTCTTTTTACCATTGCTAGGGTGAAATAGAGTGACTGAGATACAAAAAAAAAAAAAAAAAAAAAGACCAGACCACTAGACCAACCGGAATAAATACAATAAAGTCGACCACTGGTACCCTTGTATATGCCAGCTGAGTTGACCTAGAGTTAGGATTATCGACCACTTGTACCCTTGTATTTGCCAGTGCGTTGATACTAGTCCAGACCAGTATCTCAGTCCATTAGGATAGGTTCACCTTAGTCAACATCATCCACGTTTTTCTCTACATCCATCTTCTTAATCTATCCATGTGATTGGTTGACTCCGGTTTATGATGTCCAGAAACTATCCGAGTAGAGCTCACACTTTATATGAATTTTAGTATGCTTGAGTGCAAACTCGTGTATAGCTATTGGAATTTCGCATCAGGGTACTTCCTCCTGTAGTCAATAAGTATGCCAACCAAGGAGATTCTTTAGTGCCTTCCAAGGTTCTGCGTAGATAGCTAGGGTCTGCAGTAATGGTTTTGTGGGTACACCTCTGGTAAACCCTCCCGAGATTAACTCGGTCACTGGGGCCACCTAGTGAGTTAGAATTTTATTTTTTAGTTCGAGGACTAGCAAATAATAAGTTTGGGGGTATTTGATAGACGCATTTATGTGTCTAATTTGTCCTCAATGTTTCGTATTGTTAGTACTCATTTTTGTCCTTATTATGGTGTTTTGTGTGTTTGTAGGTATTTTTTTGGAAATAAAGATTGTAGGAAAATTCGGCTCGAAAAGTTGCTCGGAACACCCCCGGAGGACATTTGTTATTCGGACTCCCACTTTGGATAAGGGGTAACCCAATTGATAAGGGGCAACCCATTGCTATTCGCACCCCAAGCTGCTGGTTAAGGGACATCCTTCTTCCTCATTTGAAGACTGCTTTTTGGCGGGAAAACTAACTTTCACTGGCGTAAATCTCTGGATTGATTTTGGAAGGAATTTAGACGGATTTGGTTGCTGACTTGAATTGATATTGAGTTATGGAGATAACACAGGGTTGGTAACATATTTATTTTCGTTAAAAAGGAATAAATTCGCTGATTGGAATAAAACGGAGAAGAATAAAATCTCAGGATTCTGTGTGCAATATTTGGGAAGATTTCGTGTGATTAACCCTGTGAAATACGTATTCAACATGTTTAAGTGTGTAAGGTCCAAATCACCACATGATATTCACCAACAGATGCGTGCAGAGATTAAAAAGGGAAATTATTCCCGTATTGTGCAAAGAAATAAAAGAGAAGATTTGGAGCAGTTATGGGGGGAGATTTGGTCGATGTCAAGTATAAAAAGGGTGCCTGAGGTCAGAGAAAAGAGGACGGAGAGTTTGGGGAGATTACAGAGCATCACATAGGCGAAAATTTGATCACCAGAGAAACCTGCTGCTGTTGCTGCCATTGAAGAACACGAAGAACATTAGACGCACAATGACAGTCGTTTTCGCTACAGTGATAACGACTCACAACGAGGTTCGTAGTTCAGAGGACAGTCTTAAAGCAACAGTAACAGACAGGAAGCTTTTATCGTTCTTTGTAACAGCTCGGTTTGTAACACTTATAACTGTTACAAACCCGGTTTTTATTATATTTCACCCATTTTCATCATTTGTAAACCCTTTGAGCAATAATAATGATTTTTGAGCGTGTTTCCAACATGATGAGCGGCTAATTCTCTCACAACCAAGGCAATGAGGAAGCTATTTACGCATGAATAATTGGTAATTATTTATTTTCTCTAATTTATAATTTATAATTCACTCAATCACTGCTTTTGCAGAGTTTTTAATTGTTTGCAAAATTTTCTTCATTGGTTGTGATTCAATTAGATAGGTTATGCTTTGTTTAGATAATCTATGCTTAGGGGATACAGTTAATTTTTGAGAATTTGTCTGATTATATGTGAATTGAGAAATAAGGAACTTAAAAGATAATTAGAGTTTTGGATTATTTACCATCATTCATTCATGTGTAATAGTGGAATCAGTGTCTTGGTTATTCCTAATATCTTGAAATCAAATTTTGAGTTAAGTTTTCTTTATTTTTAAGTTTTATTAAGTCTAAAATCTATTGCTTTCACAAGTCTCAACGAACCTTTTACTATAACTCAATTGAAAATTACATCACTTGAGCGTTGAAGCGTTATATCCCTTAAGCATCGAATGTCTTAGGTTTGATCGTCTTGGCCCTGAGTATATTCTGTCGATTCAGCATTCCTTTCGTTGCGGTAGTGGGATTCAACACTTGTGCAGACATCAGAGATTTCTGATTTTTTAGAAGACACTCCTGCAAGGCTATGGAGAACGCCCAAAGTGTTCTTTGCCATGCTTGGACATCATCTCAGTAATGAATGTCTCAGTGCTCGATTCGGAGAAATGTCAGATTCAATCACTTGGTAAAATACTAATGCGGTGAAGCTACCATTCGTATTCCAATAGCAGAGTTGCTAAAAGAATTGAGTCCCCGTGCTAGGATATCATGTGAGGAAATAAATGACATAGACATGGAATGAATGAGACTTGCCTGAGTGCAGAACCTCTTGATGAATGTCTATGCATCTTTTGCAGGTTCTTGCTTTAACCTCGTCAAAGTTCGAAATTCCTCCAAGTGCTCTGATGATGGAATGTCCACCAAATCTTCTGGATCAGAACTTTCTTCGGAGATGTGCAACCAAAGGCGCTTTGTCAGTAGCCATCTTTTCAGCGTGGATCCACGCTCGGCTGAAGACCATGTCATATCCTGGTTCTTCCTGATTATGTGAAACTTGGTTTCTGTCCAGGTTGAACTTATGTTCACTTTGAGAGTGATGTAGCCATAAGTATTTCCGAGCGTTCCTTCAAGGTATCTGATTGAGATGGGATCATGAGTAGCTTCTTCTTGAGTGATGTCTGCGGCTCTGAGATGGACTGTGGTAAGCATTCCCCAGTCGTGCATCTCCTTGTCTGTGGATGAAGGTTCAAGGAGTATTTTTGGATGGAAAGACGTCTGACACAATGTAATTCGGTGTTGTGAACATATCTTTCCTTTGTGCCTTAGAAAAATAGAGCAATTTCACAGATATGCTCGATCAACGATTGAACCGCTTCTTTGACTGGTTGTTCAGAGGGTGTAAAGGTTCTTATTGGGAAAGGATTATTGTATACTCCTTTAGTCCCCAGTTGAAGCTATTGTGGATCAACCTTCTCTTTGAAGATGTGCTTCAAAATATTGCAGTTACTTGTTGGATGATTGATGAATCTATGAAGGTGACAGTACTTGGGATTCTCCATTTTTCTTCAGTTGGTTCTCTCTGATGAACAACAATTTGATTGTATCATTTTGAACCCAGACTTCCAGTAACGCAATCACTTATTCAGTGGGAAGAGGGAAGTTTGAGTCCCCATTTGATCATTTCCCCGTTCGTTGATGCCGGGTCGAGGTTTGTGCAAGATTGGTTATCCTCTCTTTGCGCTTTTGGAGGATCTTGGGATGTTAGAGAAACGTTCTTATATTGTGTCTTGGCATTCTGTTTGCTCCCTTCTGCAACAACATTTGCGGAAGGTTAGAGATTGTACTGTTTTTTATTGATCAGGCGCATAGCACTGCCTAGAGTTTCTAGCGGTTTCTCGACTTTTATAGCTCTTGTTCTTTCCAGTAAGGTCGGAGCAGTAGTTGCTGATTGCTTGGCTGCTTCATGAAGCTCTGAGAAAGTCTGGAAATAGAGATTTTCCAGCAAGGCTCTGTAGACCGGGATCATTCCGTTGATGCACAAGTCCACCAGTTGTTGTTCAGTGACATTCGGGTCATGACAATCCAAAGCTTGGACTATGAACCTCTTCACATAGTCGTTCGGATATTCGTTGTTCTTCTGAGACATTCTTCCTAAGTCAGAGAGAGTAATCTGCTCTGAGACGAAGAAGTATTTCCTGTAGAAAGCGTTAACCATCTCTCCCCAACTAGCGATGCTCCCTGGTGCAATGTTGTTGTATCATGTGTATGCCCGGCCTGTCAGGGATTTCGAGAATTCCTTCAAACGGACGACATGGTTGTGTCCGTGTTCGTCTAGTGCTTCCAGGATTCGAGAGACATGTTCTCAAGCATTCCCCGTTCCGTTGTACAAAGTGAACGTTGGAGAAGTGTAGCCTTTCGGGAGAGGAATCCTATGTGTAGCAGTAGGGTACGGAGGATGATGACGGTGAACATATGGTGTTTTGTATTTTCCTCGATCCTTATAAATCAGGTCTTCACGGGTGATGAAGCCTGCAGGTTCCTTCGTCGGTAGGTTATCTGCAGCCTTGTGGACTTCATCATCGTCTACTACATGGATTGGAGTGACTTCAGGATCAGCAGCTGAAGATGTTTCTTTGGCTTTTCCTTTCTCTTGAGTTTTCTCTGATATGTTGTCGGTGAGAGTTTTGAGATAATTGTACAGCTCTTTCTGTGTTGCAGCCATGTCAATCTGATTTTTGGCGAGAGTCTCTTGCACCTTCATGAGATCATCTATGGTAAGCGGATTTTCTCTAATTTCCTCAAGAGAGCGGCCGAATAGGGGATGGTCTCCAATGTTGGCTTGAGGAGGAGTGGTATCAACAGCACCAGTGTTGGAAGCGGGAATGGTTTCTGGAGTACCACCATTGTTGCTAGTGCTAACGTTGTTTGTGTTAGGATTTGTAACTGAACCTGACCTAAGATCAACCCTTTTGTGAAAGTTTGAGATAGCAACCGAGAGATTAATCTCCCACTGTGGTCTCTAATCTGTAGATGGGGAAAAATGATTTGCTGGTTTTTTAGGGAAGTGAAGAGATGATGGTTAGGGTGAGACTCCTCAACTGAGCAAACTGCTTAACCTCACACAAATGCACTGCACGGGAGTGCTTTGAGTTCGAGAGATCAATCTGTAGAACTCCGGCCTAAACCAAGTCAATGGACGTTCCAGAGTCAATTCGGTCACAAAGAGGGAGATGGGTTGATCTGTAGGAGGGAAGCTGAGTATTGTGGGATCAATGATGATCAAGGATTGTGGATGTGTTGAAGGTTTCTGCAAATATGTGTAAATAAGTTTGATCGAGAGGACTTGTGTGTAGACGATTGTTGATTCCCTTTAGTCATCGATTCTGGACTTATTTATATTGTCAGAATGGTAAACACATTGATCCCAGTAAGTGTGACGGTTTCTTGAGTGAAGGAATGGGAAAGTGGGAGATCGTAGTAAAACCAGTTCCGTGTCGTGTAGAGACTTGGTTGATCGTCCACCCACTACTTTGCTAACTCCTCCAACCGCTTGCACGACTTACTCACATTTCTCATCGTGGATGAACACACGTGCTTTAGGCCTCCAGACCAAAACCCTAATTGATATCCCCCATGTGACGTGATTGATGTCTAACGAACGTGGAGTCTGCAAAGCAGACGTGTATTTGATTAGTCAGTCGGTGACTTGATCAGACAGTGAGTCTAGGTTTTGTTGAATTGAGCATTTGACAAATGCTCAGTGATTCATGGATTAAACGATGTTGATATTGCTCGTCTGAGCGAATATTGTAAATTTTACGAATTGTTGAATATTGAGTAATATTAACATTGATAGTTAGATCAATATTCGAGCAACTAAGCAAGTATCGCGATAAATTATTGAATATTGATAGTTGGATCAATATTCGAGCAACTGAACAAGTATTGCTCAATTCGACGAATTACTGAATATTGATAGTTGGATCAATATTCGAGCAACTGAGCAAGTATTGCTCAATTCGGCGAATTACTGAATATTGAGCAAGTATTGCTCAATTCGACGAATTACTGAATATTGATAGTTGGATCAATATTCGAGTAACTGAGCAAGTATTGCTCAATTCGACGAATTATTGGTAACGTGACCCAATAAAATATTAATTAAAATATTGGTAGCCTACCAAATATTATATAATTAACCTAGATGTTGATTGCTGAGTCAACATAGATTTATTAGTGTTTGAAATTGCTCAAAATCGTGATTTGCAACCCTAATTTTGATCAATTGTTCATTAACTGGTGATTTATTGAAAATAGGCCACTGAGTGAAGGAGTGACCGGATACATGGGATGATGGACAACCATGTAGCACCCAAGTGCTCGAGTGAGCGTGCACCAAAGTCCTTTGTTGACTGGTTGGTGAAAGAATGATGATTAAATGCCGGTTTCATCATTTATTAAAATAGTGCTCGTCTGAGCATTAGGTAATAAGACCTAATTATGGATAAGTGAGGGACCAACCAAGGGAGCATAGGACCGGCCCTTGGTGGTGTGGGACCAGCTGATGGTCGATTTAGCAAATTCCAAGTTGGTTGGAAAGAGTTTGGACCTAATATGAGCAATTGAGCAAATTAGGTCAAAATTATAAGAATGTGTGGGACCGGATCCTTGCAAGCCTTAGGGCCAGCCTTGGTCGGTCAAGGAAGCATGCCCGTGTCACCATAATGTTCGCGTCTCAGTCCCGAGAGTTTTGGTATTTTCTGGTGTGCGTTTGAGCAATATCTCGGATTTTCAGAAGAGTTCGATCTTTGACTGAAATTCTTGATTTTGCTCGAATGAGCAAGTAGAACTTTTCTCGTTTGATCAAAATTAGGAGAATATTACAATAATAATAAATTATTATTTGGCGTGAGTAGCCTAGTCGGTCATGTGACCATTTGACTTTTTGGCTTTTTCATGGTTTGGGCAATATTTGAGAGAATATGAAGAAACCATGATTTTTGCTCAAACGGAGGAGTTTCATGAGATGAGGGAAATAATAATTATGAAAACAGGGGATTGCAAGGTGTGGGACGGCCACGGCTTGGGCATGGCCGGCCGGCTAGGTAGCCTGGTCCCGCAATACCTTTCCCTTGTTTATTGTTTTTTTTGAAACCGTTAAAATATGGAGAAATCGTGAGTTTTGCTTAAACAATGAAAGTTGCTCGAATGAAGGAGTTTTCATGATTTCATGAAAATAGGAAAATAAGGAAAATAAGAAAAATAAAGTGAAGAGGCGTGGGGGACCGGCCACGGCGGCATGGCCGGCCGGTGGGCCCGGTCCCTAGGCGCCTCTTTTCTATTTTTTTATTATTATTTTCTCTCTCCTGTTTTGTGTAGGATTCCTCGTTTGTCCAAATTTTCGAATGCTCGTTCGTGCATTTGGGTGCTCGTTCGTGCATCATTGTTGAGTACACTTGCACCATTTTATTGGGGCTTACTCGGTGATAGTCCAGATGCCTTATTGTTGAGTAATTATTACTAATTCATGAAATTCAGCGGAGAATGGTTCATGAAACGGAGCAATAATTATGAATTGTGCATCTATTACTAATCCATAAATTCAGCCGGGGAATTCAGGAACGGGGTAATGAGATGAATTGGTTATCTATTACTAATCCATGGAGTCAGTCGGGGATTCATGGAACGGAGTAATGAGATACAATAGATTATTTTCTAGGAATTCAGTGGCGAATGTCACGGCAGAATTAATCTATTGTAGAATCGAGATATGAGATAGTTGAAGCATCATACTAGTTCTGAAAGGTGCATAGTCAGGGAACAACGTACAGCGTTGTTAACGTCCTGAAGTCGTTTAGCCCCCTCAACAAACAATTATGTAGGAGAGCCGCCTGAATATATACACAGTCTCTCTACATAGTCAGGGAACAGGGAGTGTCGCCGATGTCCTGAAGGCGTTAAGCCCTCTCAACAAACAATTATGTAGGAGGACCGCCTAATCGTTCTTCTATGTAGAGGTGGGTCTCTCTATGTAGTCAGGGAACAACGAGTATCGCCGATGTCCTGAAGGCGTTAAGCCCTCTGACAAACAATTATGGTCATAGGACCACCCAATCATGTTATTCTAGATAGAGGTCACAATGAAATGGCTCTGAGTGGAACTCGATCAGAGATCGTGAAACGGTTCACGAATCATAAAATATGAATCGTCACATGCGTTCCTGAAGCCGGGTCAGAAACATGCAGTATCATGATTTTACGATTATAATAAATTAAAATACACTTGTACGTTAACTCCGCAATAATTGATAGTGATCATGTTGTTGATGGTGATTTTTAGTTTAAGGCGAAAACTGTAAAAGTCTGTCCACCTGACCCGGCATCAGAAGTAGTAGACCTTGATATGTCTATATTCCGTAAGGAATTTGAAGAATATTTCAAAATCTGATGAGTGCCTATGTCTCTCTTCATATTATATTAAAACTCAAGCTCCTAGATGAATTGTTCACTAGTATAGAGCCTAATGAGTATTTAAGCTCCTAGCTGCATTATTCACTAATGCTGGAGCCTGCTGAGTATTTATTCTATGCTATGTTCACCAGCCGAACTCTTAATGTTGACATGACATGACAATTAATGTTCGCTCGCAGCTGAGTAGCATGAATTTCCCGAAGTGTCAGGATTAAGATGTGCACAGAAGTACTCAATCAGAAGCACGCAAAGTTATGCTGCCCTCTGAAACATAATTAGTGATTTTTGTATCAACGCACAAAATTCACCAAAAGTTGGTTTTGTGGCAGTTCACAAAATTAAACTTTTCTAACCTGATCAATTTAAAAAAATTAGGTTTTTTGCGGCATGCGCAATATCTCGAACCCTATTGGTCGAGACCAAACCTAGGAAAACTGGGAAATTGATCCGCCATGGAACTAGTAGGAGAAAACCCTACCAAAAATAGGAAATAGGAAAAAAAGTGGAAACCACGACCATAAGGAGTCGTGGCAGAAAGGGCTTGGTCGCGCCACTTGTCCGGCCAATTTTCCCTAACTCGAGCCTCCTTTGGCCGGCGCTCCTTCTTCTATTTTTTTGGCTGCCGGCCCCCCTTTTCCATCGTCCAATCAAATCGCTCTAAATGCGCAGCATACACTTTTAATTAAAGATAGAAGTTGGCCGGTCGACGCGCTTAAATTTCTTAATAAACTGAATCTAGAATGTCCATGTCAGTCTTAAAACAATCACGGCCACACGAGCAACATCTCTGGTCGCAAGCCAAAAGAAGGCTAGTCACGCTATTGAAAAAGAAGTTTAACGAGTTAAGACTGGCCACGACAGTCTCAAACTCATCTCGGCCGTCCAACTTCGCCAGCCTAATTAGATGGCTCAGATTTTGTTTTGGACGACCAATAAAGTGTCGGAATGTTCACCGGCTATCGAAGATGGCTGGCCGCGCTCCTTTTAAGACATTAGGTTCTGCGCCCAACCAAGACGGGCTCTATACAACAATGCTTTATGAGCATCTATTATTTTGAGCTGCTTGCTTAAAAGCGATGCTTTATATGCATCGATTACAAGCGATATTTTATAAATATCGATTTCACAAATAAGTTAATTATTTTACCTTAGAGCATTACATACTATTTTTTGCGGCAAGTCTCACAACTTGACTTGTCACATACAACTACCCGCCGCCTAGCTTGCGTGTGATTGGTCAGAATAATTAGGTCTTGCAGGCAAGACCCACTCAGCAACCTGCTGTATATTTTTCTACAAAAATACTTGAGACGTCAAACATGTCACAAACTGGGGGATGTTCATCAGGGTATTGGTCTGGCGGTTTATAACGTGCGACGTGCAACACGCCCATTATAAGAAAGTGTCAGGAAAGGCGGACATTTAGTGGCAGCAGAGAAGTAGTGGGTGTAAACCGACCCGTCTTCCCCTCATAATAGGGATGTGGTTTTATACACTTTATACGATCCCCACTTCTCCATCACTCAACTACTTCCACTTCCTATGAGATCAGGGTGCGTTCAACTATGACTTGTATAAATAGGTTTTCAACCTATTTCAACAACAACAAGTGTTATCAACATAAGTATTCAGAAAACACCAAGAACTTATAGCTTACATTCCGCAAGCAATTTCCACATTCTGATACACGTCATAAAACAACCACACCTTCAGAGTTAACCATTCTGATCTCAACACCTTGTTCGCTTCCCTCCCTAAGATCAACCCTTCTCCTTCATTTTGTGACCGAAGCAAGACTGGAACGGCCATTTCTTGGTTTAGGCCAGAATTTTACAGATTGATCTCTCGAATCTAAAGTACTCATGTGCAGTACATTTTTTTAGGGTTTAGATTCGTTTCTCGGCGGCACACCCAAATTTACAATTTCCAGCAGGATCAGTTTTTCCCCAAAACAACTAGCGACCACAGTGGGAGATTAATCTCTCGGTTGCAAAATTAGTTTCTCAATTTTCATTCCAGTTTTCTCAATTTCAAAAATGGTGGATCTTAGATATAATTCAATCATTAAACTCAATTTAGGTTCAACAACCAATTTCAATTCCGGTGTTCCGTTCGTTAAGAAGCTTCACAAAAATGCCTTTTCAAGCAATTATACTGGGAATACCTTGGATATCCGAGCACCAGTAAATCTCCCAGATGAAAGGACCATAAAGCCTCATGGAGACACAAGAAGACATGACTACTACTTAGAAGGGCACAATGGCTTCTCTCGAGATCCGGATGGAGCAACCGCCTTTTCTGCAACACCATAAGTGTTATATGGAGCAAGCCGGAAACGCCTCAAAGTTATCATTGATATTAATGTTTCCGGGGTCCACACCCAGAGAGATAAAGGGAAGGTTTGCATAGCCGTTATTCCAGTATGGAGATAGTCGACAACAAATCTCAACACCACTAGAGTCCTAGAAAGGCACCTGCAGAGATCACGAAAGCAAAGGTCTATCTCTATTCCACCACTGATACCATTTTATGGTCAGGAGTATCCGCCATCACTTCATCAGCAAAACGTATAGATCCAGACCGTGGCGTAATTCCGGCATTCGTATATCTGCAATAACAAAGGAGGCTTGACACATATTCAAATCATCATAAAGGGGCTCGCTTATTATGCCAACCCAAGAAAGAGCAAGCCCGGGACATCTTCAGATCTAATGGAGCCGACACGTCAAGAGAGCAGCCTCAAGAAGCTAAGCGTCATCACGCCGGGAAAAAAATCCACAACCGAGATAACCTCGCGCAGAGGAGATCCGATAAGTTGATGCACCAAAAGGACCCACGTCTCCCATATTCCCTTTGTTTAGGGAAACATGTAATGTTGAAGAACATATCTCCCATATTTGGAATACTTAGGAGGAATACGAGTATCACTTGATGTTATATATGACTCGAAGAGTTCTCCAAATCGCCTACCAGAAGAGCCTACACCGGGTACAACAACAATGCGCCGAACAAAACCTCCGGTTGGTTCCAAATGGTGACGTTCCCTACCATAAATATCTCTTCATTCCTGAGTCGGTCACCCTCAAGACTTGGACATGATGTTCCAGCAAAATAACAGGCTTCTCGATGACTATGTCAAGAGATCCGGGATTGAAGCCCTCGATTTCCAAGTATATTTCTGGTGCTAAAACATCAAGACATAACTCACAAATAGAGACATTTCATCAGCAGCGTCACCCACGGTAATCTCCAAGACTCCCTCCTCAGGTCCTTTTCCATTTAAGTCGTACGCTCGCTAAAAAATCATAAAGGCATCATAATTAGCAAAAAATGGTTCAAGCATGGGGATTGAAGTACAAACCATAGAGCAACCTAAACATTCATTAAAAAGTGTTTTAGGACATGGCATGTAGTTCAACAAGGTTACGGGTCATTTTGCAAAACTATGTCAGAAACGTTTATACACTGCCCTCTGGAAGAACTGAAGCTGGCACTAATTGGTGAAGAATATGGGGGTGAGCTATATACCGAATGATTCTTATGGAAGTCTTCTACAACATATAAAGAGGGCATATTAATCCAATGAATGAGCTATAAATGGCAGCCGAAACTCTCAACTATGTGATAACTGAAAATCTACATCGGATGAAGATTTTGTGGCCGTTCTGGCAAGAAGACACAAATCTGAAATTTTCATCAAGTCAACACACCAAGGTCGCACTTACAATCAGGAAAGAAACAATAGGAGAGCTTACGCACGCATGGAATCAGGGAGGAGCTGCTTCACCGAAAATAAAGATGGGGACGTGAGTTTTATGAAAGGAAGAAGCCCTTCCTTTGGGCCATAAAGACCAATAAAAGCCCGTCAATGTTCATGGCCGCGGTCGTCCAAGGTTCATGCTCGTAGCTGCCGCTCCTTCCTTCCAAGATTCGTGCCCGTAGTCACCGGTCCTCCCTGTCAAGGATCGTGACTGTAGCCATCCAAGATCCAGCCAACCTGTTTCGTTCCTACGAAAACGCAGTCTCTTCTGATCACAGTTGCTGCCAAGAACCGTTGCTGCTCGTTTGTTGATACCAGCCAGAGCTTCACCACAGCAACAACCACTACGGACAAAGGTAATCTGAACTTCTGCATATTTTAGTTTCCCATGGAGGAAGTAATAGAGTCACCAGTGTGGATGCAATATGGTAATATCTTTATCATGGTCAACCCACCGACTATACAAGATAGAACCACGTAAATCACACTCGGGGACTGAGGCTCAACACGGAATCCCTTCACTGTCAAGAACCTTTTCAACTCAAAAGAGATAGTCAACCAAGAAGTCATAACTGTGACAAGGTCACCACTCTTCAAAGATGTAGCGTAATGATATCATCACCTCCTTGTCTGGAAGGCTCCTGACCAACAAATAATATTTGGTTCAGCCATCCATAAGCATTGTTATCAATGAAGAATCAAAGAGGAAAAACGCGCCTCAACAAGCTGTGCAAACCAACTGCATCATGTCTGCCAGACTGCCACATCACCTACTCAGAACTCAGCACCGCCTACCCAAGGTCTGCATGAAGCTGCGCATCAGCAACCACATCGGCCGACAAAGTCAGGTTTGGTATTTCTAGATTTCCAATTTTCTATGGAAGGGGTGCATGGGCTGCCATATGTTTGGATACAATACAGGTATATCAAGTGCGACTCCCGCCAATTGAACAACAAATGACGGATCCAAGAGATTGCCGCTTTCGTCAATTCGTCAACCACCTTACCAGAAAATGCAATGGAAGTACATCTTCCAGGAGAAATTAGGCTCAGAATAATTACACTTGGGGACTGTCAGCACGGGATGCCTTCACGACCCTTAACCAGGTTATTTACGTTAGCATCATTACTGTCAAAGCTTTACGAGCCACAGGAATTTCTCAACATGAAGCCGTACACGCGCATCAGCCCCAAAGGAAGATCCAGAGACACTTATGACCATATCACCCTTGGGCAAATCCAAATACGATGCACCCCAGCTGCATAAGTTACTATCAAGGGACCCGCCTGATGATGAACAGTAAGATAGAACTCCAGTTCCTGTGAACGTTCCGAGACTCTTCAACAAACAAGAAAATTCGCATTGACTGTAGCATAAAGCACAACTGGATACAAAAAATCACGTGAATGACACTTGGGGTTTGAAGGTTTGTATAAGATCCCCTCACTATTGAAAATCTCTTCAGCTCATAGAAGATAGACAACCAGAGAGCCGCAAATTTGATGAGGATTCCCTTCCTTCCAAAAGTACGCCGCAAGGATATATTTACGTATCCGACCACGTCATCGGATCTGAAGTATAACTGGGGACTGCTCATTGGATCCCATTCCGTACAATAATCCAAGATACAGAAGATAGTTCAAAGGGTGTCACCTGATACGAAGTCCTTGAAGACTGATAGCAGCACGTCAGAAACGGAACGCCTCTCAGCTCGTATACTCCACCCAATGGCTCCGGAAGATTTTGCCCATACAAAAATCCCAAGCATATCGTCATCGCAATCAGAAGGGTGAGAATAAGCCTATGAGATAAAGAGTCAGAATAAATGCAATTTTATTCCAGCCAATGCTCAGGAGTTTAAAGAACATTTTAGTCAAGGCCTCTTGCAATTGAGCGCAATGGAGTTTGGAAAATTTTGAAATACACTGGAGAGGCTAGACACTCATCATTCTGGAGACAGAACATCATTACACATTCCGGAGAAGATCGATGGTATATCTTCTACACCCTATGATCCAGGAAGAAGAACCGTCACATGATTAAGATGAGTCCTAACAGTCGTATATGACACTTCAAAAAAGTCACCATCTATATTTGGCATGTCTTTGGAATCATTAATGCCTCCTGGCATAGCAGCGGGAATATCTCCAGGTGACATCTTATCCAAAAAGAAAAAATTTACGCTCCTAGTTACTGTTGGGTGGCTACATGTGCAAAAGAGAAAAGAGCACCTGCCTTGAGTTCTCCTTGCTCGCATTTCTGCTGATTATAACCATTGGAGCTTGTTTTTTTGTTGTTGATACTCGCTCTACTGCTGCTAACAAAGAAGTCTTTCACATCGAGTTAAACGTGGATTTTGCACTCACATTTAAAATACGAAGACGAGATGAACTTACCTTGCTACTAGTTGGTGTACACGAATATGGGTTGGTCCTGATGTTCGTGCAAAACATGAGAGAGTGGAAGCTCCCTTTATACCCGACGAATTTTTAAATCCGGAAAGGGTTTCTTCCTCTCGCTCATACGAACGTGGTTAGGAGAACCCGGTTGAGCTCCAAGTCCTTGACCGGATATGCCGCTTTCTTTTTCCTACCATTGATGTCCGATGAGCAAGAGTGGTAATTTGTTAGTAACCCCTGATTGAAAGCTTCTTCACCAGTACGACTGCCAAGGAAATTCAAACCAACTGATATCTCTCTGGTAACATCTATCTACTTCATCTTATTGGTTTTTTTTTCGTCTGTCACCATCTAGTGCTTACCCCGCAACAATGTCACTGTTACATGCTAAGAAGAGGACTTAATGTTGATGGTGGTTTTAAGTTTAGGGAGAAATCTGTAAAAGCATGTCTACCTGACCCGGCATCAGAAGTATTAGACCTTAATATGTATATATTCCGCAAGGAATTGGAAGAATATATCAAAATCTGATGAGTGCCTATGTCTCTCTTCATATTATTGTGACTACTAATTTTCCCATAGTCTACGTAATGTATATAGCTCAGAGGATCGGATAATATGAAGTATTGATACCTCTGTCGAACTGATAATGCTAAGTTGTAAAAGGTATTCAAGATCACAGTAATAACGAAGAACACAAATAATGTAAATGCTACTAAGTTATCATGAGATACAAGAGATTACGTGGTTCGCTTTTTGTCTACATCCATGGGGTAATGAGTGATTGTTTGTATTAAGTTGTGGTGGTTAGAAAGATCTTAAATGCTTCCCAAAGTAATAGAGAGAACTCAAGTTGAAGTTAATACTCTAAACATTAAAGAGGTATAAGCTTAAGACTAGATCTTCTTCTCCTAGATATTGAATGCCCCTTGTTTGTTGGTGAAGCTTGGTATTTATATCCCCTTCTGCTCCAGATATATCTTCGCTGCATTTGGGTCCATCGTCCCCTCATATACCTTTCGTACAAATGGTACCTTCGTTCACCGCACACTTTCTCCAGTCGGACTCTGCCACCTCAGCTGACCCACGTTCCTTCGGGAACTTCCCAGCCTCAGTACAGATTGTACCTTCGTTCACCACTAGCCTTCGCCAGTCAGACTCTGCCACCTCATCTCTCTCCACGTGCTTTGATTAAGTGTTTAGATAAGAGATTTGCGCATTTAATGCTGATTGGATATGTATTCTACCTCTGTCCCTTCGCCAGCTGCCTCTCTCTAGACTAGGTTCTAATTTTCCATCTTAGCCGTCCAGGTATCCCTTCTTGGGATGATATAAAGTAGATCTGCGAAGGTGTCTGATGCGTGTCGTAGGTGCAATCAAATTAATTAATACTTTACTACCTAATTAACAAGTAATATAGGGTAGTCAAGGTCGATCCCACGAGGAGCAAGAGATCTTAGTTGTAAAAGTTGTCACGAAAGGGGGGTGTAAAAAGCAAAAGAAAATAAACAAAACAATTAAAAGGTAAAGTTGAAAGCAATAAGAGAGACAAGATCAAGGAATCCTTCTTCGTTACGAAACAATGAATCAAGTTATGTTCTTTTCTACTTGTTATTAGTCACAAATTATCACCAACCGTAGGTAAAGCAGCTAGCTCAGTGCTAAACCCCTAAATCCCTTGTATCACCGGACACGGAAGTTCTCGACTCATGGATTCTAATCACCAAGCCACCTAGAATTAGCTCAACCTAGATGTAACTTGGCTCATGCATTAAGTTTTGTGAATTTCTTAGGTTGATATTAGTAGTTAGACTCTTAGCTCAAGGTCCACTTGCTAACGTTGTTTCTACACACAATTGCTCCACGGAATCCCTCCGCAAGGTCTCGTGTTTGCTACTTATGTAAAGAGTCAAGAAACGATTACTTATCTCCTAACTTTCACTAGCTTTAGATCAAATTAACAAATCAATTTAGCATGCATTCTAAACAATCTATCAATCAATCATGAATGTCTTTAAGATCACTCCTATTAGTAAAAACAAACGATAATCATGTAAAAAACTTCAAGATAGAATTAAAAACAAAAACTCAAATCATGTTAAGAACTAGGAATTCATCCTCAATCAATAAAATTAACTACTCATGTTAAAGAGTTCACACCAAGAATAAGAAAAGAAAAGAATTGTGTGTGTAAAGATGTGTAAAAGATGTGTAGAAGTTGTAGAAAACTTCTCTATTTATAAGCTTCAATATTCTCCAAATCTTCTAAGGAGTAGAATCCTTTTCCTTTTGCAATTCAATTTCCAATTCCAATCTTTCTCAACTCTTCATCTTCTCTTTCCAAATTTGAGTCCAATTCTCCATCCAATTCCTAGCCCAAGTCTTCACACCCATGAGAGAAGTCCATAGAAAATTCTGGAATTTTTGCTCGCCGGAAAACTGGGATTGTGGCCGGAATCCGGCCGGAATTGTTGCCGCCGGTCGCCTGAAAATTTCTGTCCGTCGAGAGAATATTCGACGGAATATTCCGTCAGTCCTCCGTTAGGACTAACGGTCAAACGGGTCAACCGTCAGTCAACAGTTAGTCAACAGTCAAGGGGAAGAGTGAGTTAGCTACCGAGTCAGCTTCTGATTCAGCTGACTGGTCTTACTGGGGTGAGTTGAGTCGCTCTGACTCGTCTGGATCGGTCATCGCCGAGTTGACTCGCCGGTACAGAAAACCGGCCGAGTTTCGGCTGTTTATCAGGATTTCCCGGCCAATTTCAGGCCTCTCTTCTGGTCTTCATACCTGTTAAGAACCTAACATACATCTACTGTGTTCAACAGCTTCACTTCTTTGTTATTTCTTAGCTCAGCTTCAATTGAATCAGCAACACCTCACAAATCATCAATCACCCACAATTCAAACCACATTCCATCCGACAGCATTTCCAGTGAACACCCAACTTCACTAGCACCATTCCCTGTCTCAGAATCTATTCAAGCAATTCAATTCATCAATTCCACCATCTTCTTTCTCTATCGTTTCAACAGAGTCAGAAACACCCCATTCTCATCTCTTTGCTCAAGAACACCACAACCCCTAATAGCGGCAGGAACCCATCGATGGCAGAATCATCTCTAATTTCAACACCCATTCTTTAGTTCACATCAGAAACTCCATCAGTTCTTCTTCATCTTCCATCTCTCGATTTACAGCAACATGAACTGGTTCTCAACCACAAACCCATCTCACAGCACCATCTTCTTTATCTGAATCTCGTCCCTCACCAGATCGAACCCTAACTTCTTCTTTGTATCATGACCACAGACGCAGCTCTGTTTCACTGAATCCCTCGATCTCTTTCTCAGGTTCAATCCAACAGCAAACCCATTTCCATTTCACTCAAGAGCATCGATTTCTTTTCCAATTTCTGGTTCCATGGCTGCCACAATTCTCTGTATCTTGATGCGATTTCACAATCCCGCTCGATTCATTTCTCTTCCAATTTCTTGGACAACAACAGCACAAGAACAACTGCATTTCTTCTCAATTTCTGGTAGCACTGAATGAGGGAACGGGAATGTCTCTCTTTTTAGGGTTAGGTGATTATGGGTTATATGGTACACCCCACTGCTGCATACAATCCACCCAAATGGGTGCTTATAGTGGGTGGTCACTTTTGATAAGGGCTAGCCAGATGGCAGCCCCTTAACCTTGATTAGTCTGTCTTTAAAACTTCCCAAAAGGGTTACCCCTTAACATTAACTGAGCTCCATATCAATCGTCTGTAAATTGACCTTTTTGCCCTTTTGGCTCAAATTGGGTGATTTCTTCTTCTTTTCCTCCGTGTGACTCCATAGTAGCTATAAAACTCAAAACAAGCGTAAAATACATAATTTACAAGAAAAATAGCAAAGAAAGCATAAACTACTAGATAGTAAATTAGGTGTATTCTACACCTATCAAATTCCCCCACACTTAGACTTTGCTAGTCCTCGAGCAAATCAAACTAAAAACTCACAACTTCAAAGCGTTCAAGCGTCCTAAGCATCCAAAGAGTTATGAGGACATAGAGTTTCTGCATTCTAGTAATAAGAAGTTAGAAATACTAAAGAACATATTCTCATTCTTAAATGTTGAGTGAGAAATAACCACACCATAATGAGAGACTGCGTGTTTGAGAAACGATCAATAAGCATTTCGTCTCGACTTCTGCCTCACCAAAAAGGATTTTATGATAATTGCACTCAAAAAGACGGCTTTTTTATGGTTCTCACATGTGTGCAGGTAGGAATGAAGAGAGAAATCCTGCGACACGTTGAATGGTGGGAAGGATAACTTCCGAAATATTTTTAAAAACCCACATCTTTTAATATTTTGAAAAACCATTTTTCTGACGATCTCTAAGAAAGGAAATCAACCATTATTATCGAGGATGAGATTACTTACTCACCTTCACATCCGATCGCTAATTATGATAACACCACTCTCACGGCATCCAATAGAAACGTCTTCCGCTCCTCGTCTTTCTTCTTGGTCTTCGTCTTCGGTTTCAACTATCGATGATAAACCCTTGAATTTCATAAATCCTTAACAATTTGTAACCCTTTTTACCTTAAAATCCTTGTCGCTTGAAACTTTCTTATAAATTTTCCTTCCCCACGGCTCATTAAATAAGAACAAATATTTCTCTTGTTTTTCTCTCTTTTTTTTTTTTTTCTTTCTTTTTTTTTTCAATTTTTTTTTTTTTGACAAGAGAAATTAAATACAAAATAAACCATGGCCGTGGAAGAAGTATTTTACCGCTTGATTCTTAACAACTTGTATCGTCTTGAAATCATAAACTTCAAAAATTCTTCACCTTTTACTTTTCTTCGCTTTTATGAATAAGTCTTCATACTTGAATATAAAATTACCTCATTGTAGTGTAAGTCTTCAACTTATATGTAAAATCCGCTCTTTGTATGTTGCTTTTACTTGTATTTGAAATTTGCTCTTTTTCTCGTTCTGTTGCTTGTAAACCTTAAACTTTTTCAACTTTCCTTGTAGATTTTGATGTCGCTCCTTGTTGATGATGAGAGTGTTTCTATGGATCCGTTGTTGTCGAGAGAGAATGGTGCTAACTGCAAATCGAACTACAAGAAGGAAGCTTTCATCCATGGACGTCACCCTCATGATTGACAAAATTAGCACTCAAGAGATCAAAGAGTAGTGCTTTTATTGGTGGGAAGTTGGGTAGCTCACCATTCTACCCGGAATTTACTTACGGTGACACACACTCAAAAGAAGCTCTTTAGTAGATGGAAGATTTCTGGTCGGTGCCTCTCATGATATGAATACGGGTAGTCTCCACTAATGATTGATCAGCAACTCTAATAACGCATTTCTCCCTGCACCAAATTCGCATCACCGGCATGATTAAATCCATTATTTAACACTCTAACAAACAAGAAATCCGAACGTAGTTCTCTAACATTCCCAAGTTCAATTATGTCGGTCAAAATCTCTATGTAAACATACCTAGAAGTATGCTAGTGACTCTAAAATCTTTAAAAGTTGGAATTTTTATGTAAAACTCTTTTTTTTTTTTTTTTTAAATTTTTTTTTTTTTTTTTTGTAATTTTTGTTTTAAAAACATGCTTAACCACTCCCCCACACTTAAACCTTACATTGTCCTCAATGTAATTGAATCCTCCTAGTAAAGTCAAGGTGGGAAATTTTAACATGATAAGAAACAAGAAAAAGAAATAACAAAAAGCAAAAGGATAAGAAATACAAAACCGATGGGTTGCCTCCCATTAAGCGCTTGTTTTAAAGTCGACGGCCCGACTTGGCTCTTGTAAGATTCATTCCCCATATACTAACAATCTGAAAATTTGAGGATCCACCCATAATACCTGTTTTGCAAACAATAACTCCATACAAATATTAGCACAAGAAAACAATAGTGAAATTATCGCTCGATAGAAATTTCCCCCACACTTATTCTCGTCCACACTCGGAAGTGTATAAAGAACATAGAAATCGGGAACTTCCATGTATTCCTCTTGGCAAACCTGCATAGTGTTAGCATCAAGTGTTTCCAATGGTGGATATCTAGAAACAAAATCATCCAAAAATACTTTCGAAGCACATACATTCAAACCAATAAGAGGTAAAGGAGAAGAATCAATAGGCAAAGGGTTAGACAAACCTTGCACAATCTCTTGTATTATAGAATCCTTGTCATCCTTAAAAAATTCAAGTGAATTACTTACCTCTTGTATATCGTGGTCCTCTATTAAACCTTGCAACCATTCTTCGTCGTTTTCTACCTTAACCAAAGTCTCGGTATCATCATAATCATTAGCAAGTTCAATTGGGTCTTCCACAAAATCAATGAATGTGGTTTCATCCTCTAGTATCATCTCTTCAACATTCTCATCATCGGAATCGGGCCATTCACTAAAATGATTCTCATCGGTATAGATTGTAAAATCTTCTTGTGCGGGTGGTACACCGTTTATAACAATAGGTAAGTCACACCCAATCTCCCCCTTTTGAATAGGTGAAGGATCGTTATTATGATCCGGAGTTGGAATAACTTCCTCATTGTCGGAACATTCATACACTTCCGCAGACTCCCATCTTTCCCTAAGAAATTTTTGCCAAGCAATAAATGCATCTTCCTCAAGCTCGTCCTTTTGAATAGGTGCTTGATCATTATTAAGATCAAGGCTTGAGTAATCTACACTAGCGTCATCAAAAGTTTCTAAAGGTTGGTTAATTTGTTCGTATATTTTCTCCGAATTCCTTTGAATTTCTCGATGTGATTCTTGCATCTTTTGTTGAAGATCCCCAATCATGGCCAACATCTTATCTGCAAAACTAGAGAATTTCTGATCATAAACAAAACTATCCTCCCATCCTTGTGATTGTCCACTTACATACCCGTCATAAGGTTGTTGATATGTATGAGAATATCCATAATGTTCTGTAGGAATTTGATCATAGCCAAAAGATTGGTTTTGATTGTATCCTAAGGATGGTTGGAAGTTGTCATAATGTTGAGGTTGAAAACCATATTGATTGTTGTAATATGCTTGCTCTTGTCCACCGTACATGGAAAACCGATACCTGAAATAAGATTCAAAAACCAAGTTAGATACGGAATAGAATCCAACAAAGCAAAAATAAAGCAAAAAGAAAAATAAAAACAACTAAAATCATCCGTGCTCCCTAAGAATGGCGCCAAAATTTGATGCGTGTCGTAGGTGCAATCAAATTAATTAATACTTTACTACCTAATTAACAAGTAATATAGGGTAGTCAAGGTCGATCCCACGAGGAGCAAGAGATCTTAGTTGTAAAAGTTGTCACGAAAGGGGGGTGTAAAAAGCAAAAGAAAATAAACAAAACAATTAAAAGGTAAAGTTGAAAGCAATAAGAGAGACAAGATCAAGGAATCCTTCTTCGTTCTGAAACAATGAATCAAGTTATGTTCTTTTCTACTTGTTATTAGTCACAAATTATCACCAACCGTAGGTAAAGCAGCTAGCTCAGTGCTAAACCCCTAAATCCCTTGTATCACCGGACACGGAAGTTCTCGACTACCGGATTCTAATCACCAAGCCACCTAGAATTAGCTCAACCTAGATGTAACTTGGCTCATGCATTAAGTTTTGTGAATTTCTTAGGTTGATATTAGTAGTTAGACTCTTAGCTCAAGGTCCACTTGCTAACGTTGTTTCTACACACAATTGCTCCACGGAATCCCTCCGCAAGGTCTCGTGTTTGCTACTTATGTAAAGAGTCAAGAAACGATTACTTATCTCCTAACTTTCACTAGCTTTAGATCAAATTAACAAATCAATTTAGCATGCATTCTAAACAATCTATCAATCAATCATGAATGTCTTTAAGATCCGCTGCTCCCCGGCAACGGCGCCAAAATTTGATGCGTGTCGTAGGTGCAATCAAATTAATTAATACTTTACTACCTAATTAACAAGTAATATAGGGTAGTCAAGGTCGATCCCACGAGGAGCAAGAGATCTTAGTTGTAAAAGTTGTCACGAAAGGGGGGTGTAAAAAGCAAAAGAAAATAAACAAAACAATTAAAAGGTAAAGTTGAAAGCAATAAGAGAGACAAGATCAAGGAATCCTTCTTCGTTACGAAAACAATGAATCAAGTTATGTTCTTTTCTACTTGTTATTAGTCACAAATTATCACCAACCGTAGGTAAAGCAGCTAGCTCAGTGCTAAACCCCTAAATCCCTTGTATCACCGGACACCTGAAGTTCTCGACTCATCGGATTCTAATCACCAAGCCACCTAGAATTAGCTCAACCTAGATGTAACTTGGCTCATGCATTAAGTTTTGTGAATTTCTTAGGTTGATATTAGTAGTTAGACTCTTAGCTCAAGGTCCACTTGCTAACGTTGTTTCTACACACAATTGCTCCACGGAATCCCTCCGCAAGGTCTCGTGTTTGCTACTTATGTAAAGAGTCAAGAAACGATTACTTATCTCCTAACTTTCACTAGCTTTAGATCAAATTAACAAATCAATTTAGCATGCATTCTAAACAATCTATCAATCAATCATGAATGTCTTTAAGATCACTCCTATTAGTAAAAACAAACGATAATCATGTAAAAAACTTCAAGATAGAATTAAAAACAAAAACTCAAATCATGTTAAGAACTAGGAATTCATCCTCAATCAATAAAATTAACAACTCATGTTAAAGAGTTCACACCAAGAATAAGAAAAGAAAAGAATTGTGTGTGTAAAGATGTGTAAAAGATGTGTAGAAGTTGTAGAAAACTTCTCTATTTATAAGCTTCAATATTCTCCAAATCTTCTAAGGAGTAGAATCCTTTTCCTTTTGCAATTCAATTTTCCAAATTTGAGTCCAATTCTCCATCCAATTCCTAGCCCAAGTCTTCACACCCATGAGAGAAGTCCATAGAAAATTACGGAATTTTTGCTCGCCGGAAAATCGGGATTGTGGTCGAATCCGGCCGGAATTGTTGCCGCACGGCCGCTGAAAATTTCTGTCCGTCGAGAGAATATTCGACTAATATTCCGTCGATCCTCCGTTAGGACTAACGGTCAAACGGGTCAACCGTCACCAACAACGTTAGTCAACAGTCAAGGGGAAGAGTGAGTTAGCTACCGAGTCGAAACCATTTCGATTCACCGATCGGTCTTACCGGGTGAGTTGAGTCGCTCCGACTCGTCTGGATCGGATCATCGCCGAGTTGACTCATGGTCAGAAAACCGCCGAGTTTCTACTGCTTTATCGAGGATTTCCCAGTAATTTCAGGCCTCTCTTCTGGTCTTCATACCTGTTAAGAACCTAACATACATCTACTGTGTTCAACAGCTTCACTTCTTTGTTATTTCTTAGCTCAGCTTCAATTGAATCAGCAACACCTCACAAATCATCAATCACCCACAATTCAAACCACATTCCATCCGACAAAGATTTCCAAAGTGAACACCCAACTTCACTAGCACCATTCCCTGTCTCAGAATCTATTCAAGCAATTCAATTCATCAATTCCACCATCTTCTTTCTCTATCGTTTCAACAGAGTCAGAAACACCCCATTCTCATCTCTTTGCTCAAGAACACCACAACCCCTAATAGCGGCAGGAACCCATCGATGGCAGAATCATCTCTAATTTCAACACCCATTCTTTAGTTCACATCAGAAACTCCATCAGTTCTTCTTCATCTTCCATCTCTCGATTTACAGCAACATGAACTGGTTCTCAACCACAAACCCATCTCACAGCACCATCTTCTTTATCTGAATCTCGTCCCTCACCAGATCGAACCCTAACTTCTTCTTTGTATCATGACCACAGACGCAGCTCTGTTTCACTGAATCCCTCGATCTCTTTCTCAGGTTCAATCCAACAGCAAACCCATTTCCATTTCACTCAAGAGCATCGATTTCTTTTCCAATTTCTGGTTCCATGGCTGCCACAATTCTCTGTATCTTGATGCGATTTCACAATCCCTCCGATTCATTTCTCTTCCAATTTCTTGACAACAAAGAAGACAAGAACAACGCATTTCTTCTCAATTTCGGTAGCACCGAATGAGGGAACGGGAATGTCTCTCTTTTTAGGGTTAGGTGATTATGGGTTATATGGTACACCCCACTGCTGCATACAATCCACCCAAATGGGTGCTTATAGTGGGTGGTCACTTTTGATAAGGGCTAGCCAGATGGCAGCCCCTTAACCTTGATTAGTCTGTCTTTAAAACTTCCCAAAAGGGTTACCCCTTAACATTAACTGAGCTCCATATCAATCGTCTGTAAAATGACCTTTTTGCCCTTTTGGCTCAAATTGGGTGATTTCTTCTTCTTTTCCTCCGTGTGACTCCATAGTAGCTATAAAACTCAAAACAAGCGTAAAATACATAATTTACAAGAAAAATAGCAAAGAAAGCATAAACTACTAGATAGTAAATTAGGTGTATTCTACACCTATCAGTGTCTTTTGCTATACAGGTTCCTCTATGTAGCAAGGGCTACACAGTTATCTTGCATGCGACCACTAGAACCGTGACACGTGCTCCGCAGGATATTGATATTCACAGTTTGCCCCTTTTCTTTGATATTCTACCGTTTGGTAGGATTGGAAGAAAAAACTTTCGTAACGCCGCCATTTTTGCACGTACCGGTTTGGTGGTCCCCATGTGTCCTCTCATGCAATAACTTCCCCTTGAATTTCGGGACATCAAAATTTTTGGATTCTCTAGCCGCCTATAATAGGAGAATAAAAGAAGGAATTTAATTAACTTCCCCTTCTCCTCTCGAACTGTCGCTCTCTATCCCTTTCTCAGAGATTTCTCGTCTCCTTTTATGCCAACTACGTTTGCTCTTCGCCTTCCAAAGCTCTTGCTTGTTCTTCATCAATCAGGTTAGTATATACCCGCCTTTTGGTAGCTTTCCGTATTTTCCATGTTTGGTTCTGTTGCTCTTCCTTTGGTTGTTTGAAGTTGTTGTTGTATTTGCATGTGATAATTTCAATTCTTCTCCGTCTCTCCATGTTGTATGAGAACTTGGGTTCATTTTCGTTTCGCGTTTTCACCATGAATGTATCGTGATTGCTTTTTTCCTGCAAATTTTTGAATGTGGTGACCAATCAAACTCCACTTCGCTCCTTGGGAGGATGAAATATTTTCCTTTGGTTGGTTTTGTTAAACCCATGCCCAAAGTACTATTATTTTTTTCCCAATCGTGTTTTTGAGTCGACTGTAATTTCTGTCCGCCATTGTTGATGGATTGTGCTTTCTGCTGGTGTTAGGGATTATAAGACTCCCGAAGAATCTTTTGTGTAGAGATCTGAAGTCTAGATCATCTACTGAGCCTCCTCCGTGTATGGATCATCCTAATGCTACACTTTCTCCATCTCCTGAGGGTGCTGAGGGTATGCGCATCTTTTGAACCTGAGGTGGCTGTGGAAGCTGAGGTAGAGGAGGTTATTGTTGAGGATTTATCCTCTCCCCTTGCATCGTCTGACTGCATTCATCTTGGTCATGACAAGTGACAGGCGTGTACTCCTTTTCTTATGGTGGGTCCTTGGGTCTTTGGTTTTACCACCGCAGATCCTATCGTCCCTTGCACATCTTTATCTCTGGTTGCCCCTAGTTCTTATACTGGGACTACTCCAGGTTTTGCTGGTAACTCCATGGCTACCCGGATAAATAAAAGAAAGGCTTCGCTTGGTGTGATTGAGCCAACACCTGGAGAGGTAAGGACTATATAATCCAATCTTATTGTTTGTAGACTCTTTTAATGATTTTCCCCCGATCATTAGCTTGCGATTGAGCCCCTCTCGGTGTGTGTGTTCTTGTATAGTCCGAGATGGCTGGAAATACACACGGCCTCTTGCTGGGACAAAGCACACCCCCAAGTATGGAATACGAAGGGTGGTGCAATATGGTGGTGATTTTTGGCGTGCTCTCCGAACCCAATGTGACACTTTGGCCATGGATTTTGCTGTTGTCGAGGAGGAAATTTCCGAAGCTGAGCATAGTTTAGAAGATGTCGTTGGGTGTGGTTTAAGATTTCCTTTTCCTTTTTAGTCGAAATGTTTCCTTTTGATGTTTTGAAATAATATTTGGTGCTTTTGCGAACTATCTTGCTACTTAGAGTTGAGTCGCCCTCAACTATGATTGATGTATGTTTGCCCCCTTTTTCTTTATAAAGCTGGTTCTGTTAGAGCATTGCTCGGTCGAACTCGCATGCGTTGCTATCTCAAGCATGTTTGTCAATGTTAGTGATCAAAACTATAAGTCTTGATTTCTAGCCTATGTAGCTAAAGGTCTCGGACTAGGATAGAAAGTGTAGTTGAGCTCAAGAACTCCATGGAAATCATCATACAAGACGAAGGACTACTCGAGGAACCGGTGGAACTTCATCGACTAAAAGGTATGTGGAGACTTGAACTTATCTGCCACTCAAAAGTCTATTTACTTTATCTCCTACTCTTGAGAAAAAAGTCGTTTAGACGTATAGACTTTCATTATACACATTTTCTATTTCGAGCCGAGTTTAACTCGCCTATCTATTTCTCGAAATATGTATTGGTAAGCTTTCGCTTTAACCGAATTCATCTTTACCTAGTGACGAAAGTCATGATATGTTTCAATCACTTTGGAAATTGCTCTGACGAAAAATGGTCTGTGAATAACGGCTATATAACGTTCTCTGAGAATGTTTCAATGATTAAAATAAGAGTTTAGATTACATAACCATTGGTAGGATATAAGCATTGTTGTGGAAACACATATATGTATAAGTCCTTATTCCTTGAACCAAAGTTTGCGAACTTTGTTGATCAAGAGAAATGGAAGTGGCGAAAGCCAAGTCCGCGAACTGGCGGAAGTTCTCGACCCGAGAATTTCTGCTGGAGTTTGTGTACTCCTTCCATATGCTTAAGTCCGCGAACCCAGTTCGCGAACTTGAGTAGGTTATATCTAAAACCGGTTGTTCTTGAACTCATGTTTATATAAACTAAGGAATGCTTTTGCAAACCGTGGCTATAAAGTTCATGAACCGATTCGAGTGAATCAAACCGTTTTTGCTTCGATTGTGTCTTGTGTAGTTACATAAGATCTAAGCAATTGAACAACTCTCTAACTAGTTCATTTGAGTCATTTGAACTAGTTATGGTGAAGAAGAATATGGTTGATATGAGAGTGTTCATATGGCTAACCATTTGGTTGACTATTTTTGAACCAACAAATGTTAATATTTGGGTACGGTTCATAAACCCAAAATTGAACATTTTGTTTGTGTGTAACAAGCTAAGTTTTCGATCCAACGGTTGAGAAATATTAGCTTGAATCTAATCAAGTTTTCATCTAATGGTGAATATTGAATGCTTTGTTACTATGCTAACATTTATTGCAAACCCTGATTTGAAAGACTATATAAGGGAAAACTCTAGCAACTGGGAAACCTAATCCCCACACTTTACATGTGATACTAGTTTGCTAAGCTAGAGTCGATTCTCCTTTAACCTTTGGTTTTCTTCTTCTAAAACCAGGTTAACAACTTAAAGACTTCATTGGGATTGTGAAGCCAGACCGATACTACTTTTCTTGTAGTTGTGTGATCTGATCTTGCTGTTTCTATCATACGAGTACAATTGAAATAATTGGCTTCAGATTTATATCTCCGATAGGCAAGATAGAAAAGAAATCACAAACACTTCCTCTCATCGTTTATGATTCCACAATATCTTTTTTCGCTTCGTCGATTAAGATTATTGTGAGGTGATTAATAATACTAGTCTGTTCTTCGGGAATATAAGTCCGGGTTATTGGTTGGTTCCTGTTCACCTGGATTTATCAAAAGACGGAACAAAACTCATAGGTTTATTCGTGGGAGACGGATTTATCTATTACTATAGACTTTTCTGTGTGATACATATTTGTTTATTTAAGTCTTCGACTTTGGGTCGTAGCAACTCTTAGTTGTGGGTGAGATCATCTAAGGGAATCAAGTACGTAGCATCCTGCTGGGATCAGAGGCGTAGGAGCATAATTGTACCTTGGATCAGTGTGAGATTGATTGGGGTTCAACTACTGTCCAGACCGAAGTTAATTTGGAGTAGGCTAAAGTCCTTAGCGGCTTAATACAGTGTGTGTTCAATCTGGACTAGGTATCGGGGTTTTTATGCATTTGCGGTTTCCTCGTTAACAAAATTCTGGTGTCTGTGTTATTTCTATTCCGCATTATATTTGTTTATATAATTGAAATATCACAAGTTGTGCGTTGTTCAATCAATTAGAATATCCGACCTTTTGGTTGTTGATTTAAATTGATTGACACTTGGATATTGGTCTTTGGTACCATCCAAGTTATCTCTCTTTGATAAAGACTCGCAGATTTCTATTTGCTTGAGTAAAGATCAAATCGAGAGATTGAGATATAAACTCGTTGATATACTTTTTATCTAGATTGAGTCTGACTGTCTAGTTGATTCTTTAGAAAGTATATTATAGTTTGTCCATACAAATTGCTAAGCGAAATATTGGGTGTGGTTGTTAGACCCCCGCTTTTTCAATTGGTATCGGAGCAGGCAAACACATTTAAGACCTTATAAGTCTGTGTTTGTAGTGATCTGACTCTATGGACAAAGGTGCTATCTCAATATACGTACCACCAGTCTTCGATGGCTCAAACTATCCAGGGTGGAAGATTGATATGTGTGCTTATCTCCAAGTCCGTGATTTTCAAACCTGGGTACGTGTAGTTAAAGGATATGATCCTCCGGTTAATACAAAAGGCGATGTATCTAGGGCTGCACATGGGACGTGACGGTACGGGTTTTTGCCTGGCTCAGTACCTGTACCTTCTTATGGTCGGTACCTGTACCTTGTACTTGTGAAGTACGGGACGGGACGGGACGGGATCTGTACCCATTTAACTCGGGACGGGACGAGACCGGTTCTTTACCGCGAGAGGTTCCTCAGCCAAATAGTCAATTTCACTCCTTATACATGATTACCCGAATCCCATCAAATTCAATGATATCTTTACAGTTCTCAACAATCAATGAATAACATATTCAAGTTCAGTTCTCAGATTGTCAATTTCACTTGATAACAGCGACAAACTACTCAAATTTTGCAAAGATCTAATCCATATTGACATATAAATTCATATCAACTTCATTAAAACAAAGATTTCAATTAAATAAGAATAAGTAAAGAAACTTACAGCAGGAGATTGTGTCTAGTACCATTTGGCTTCACAACCAAGGGAACTCTATTCCGATTCTGATTATTAAGGTTATTATTGTTGGGTCTGTTTGAGAATGAGATTGGAGGAGGAACACTGTAATGATCATCGTCGTCGTCATAATTGTTGGTGGTGGCATCGTTATGAGAAGCCATAACTTGAGCAAGACGTTGAGCAGCAGCTTTAGCAGCTACATTTTGTGATCTCTTTATACTGGAGAATCCATTTTCTGAATATCCACCACGATATGAAGGATAATACGATAGAAAAGGGTATAACCCCTACTATCAACAGCCTAGATTTAATCCCCAATATCAACGGATAGAGATTTGTGGTACTATGGGACGGGACGGGACGGGAATAGCATAGAACCGTTACTCGTACCTACTCTAGGCACGGTACCGATTTTTGGTACTTGTACCTGTCCCATCTGACCGCGGTTCTGGGACGGTACCGGTACGGCTCCTGCGGTTCCATGGGACGGGACGGTTCCTGTGCAGCCCTAGATGTATCTATACCTAAGGATGTTAGTAGTTATAGTCCTGAAGAATCTCTTGCTGCAATGCACAATTCTGACGGACTAAATGCTATCAGACAAGCCGTTATCCTAAACCTTCAGCACTTTGTATCTACTTGCACTAAGTCTAAAGATGCCTAGGATATCTTAGAAACTATATTTGAAGACAAAAGATACGTTTCTAAGAAGCATGTCATCGATGGATGAAATAACCTCAACACCCTCTCCAAAAATACCTCTCGTGGAAAGGAAAAAATTCTTGATCCAAATTCTGTTCAAACCTTTTCATTCAATGTCGTTTCTGACACAAGTGAATCCTCTAACTTGTCTTGGGCTGATGAATGTTGTTCGAATGGTGATTGGTTCGATAAACCATTGATTACTGAAAGGATCAAGGATTTTGTAAAAAGAAGCTTTAGATATGATAAACATCTTCTGTCAGCTTTTGCTAATGATTCTGAGAAAGAAAAATCTTTAAGTGTCAACGTTTTGAATGCGTCGGATGGATGTAATGAACCCAGTGCTCTTACAGCAGAAACATCCACATACCCAAGGTCTGATTCAGAAATTGAGTCTGACACAAAGATTTTTGAATTCTTGAACAAAGAGGTGCTTCAAGAAAATCTTCAATTAAAAGCTTAATTGAAGAAACTAGAATTATTAATCCAGGTGAAAGATCTTGAGATAGATTGTCTCAATGATAAACTCACCAGAACCATTGCTCTAATGGAAAAAGAGACTAATACTCTCAAGGATGATCTACAGAAATTATCTGGAAGTTCTGACAAAATCTCAGCAATGTTATTTGGTCAGAAATCCTTTGGAAACACATATGGTTTAGGATTTAAAAGCAAGACTGCAAGTATTGTCAACCCCGTTGTTTCTCTTCATGAAAAAATAAAGGTTGACGGTTGTGATAAACAGAAGGCACTTCAATAAGACAAAGGATCCTTGATTTTATCGTTTTGTGGAAATGCAAATCATGTTCAAAGCACGTGTTGGATGTTCAAGAGGAACAACAAAAGAATTTCCAGACTGCAAAAGAACATGCAAAAGATGAATCTGGATAATCAACATGGGTCTCATAAAACCAATGCTTCCAGAATCAGAATAGGTAGGAAACCTGTTTATACAACAAGCCTTGGTAAACAAGGGGAGCGTCTGGCTCACAACGTCTCTCTCTAATTCCAGAGACGTTCGCATCCTCATCTTTAACTTGAGAAAATGAGGTTTGTGTATTTTTGACTCGAGTAGTGTATTTATTTTTGTTAAACAAATATTCTTCTAACAATATATATATTGAATCTGTAAACTATGGAAGACTTTTTCTTCTAGGGTTTAGACATTTCACAAGTCTATTTAATACTTTTGTAGACTTTCTTTTTCCCTAAAAGATACAGTTTCATGGCTCCTGTAACTAGAGGCACCACAAGCAGAGATGCAGTCGAAGCAATCAATGTGTACCTGTGTAAAGGAATCTCTTCCTCAAGGGTAAAGAAAATTAAGACTACAAAGTATGGAGAAGGTTCTTCCTCTAACTACCTCTTGTCTTTTTATCAGCTTGATAATAACTTTAGAGGTTTGGTAAAAGAATTCATCAACAAAAGAAACAATTTAAAATCTCAAATTGTTTCATCTTTAGAAGAGATAGCTCACTATGAACAAATGTTATCTCTTTCAAAGAACACCTTGCATGATCTAAAAAGAGAACTTAGTGAGTTAACTGATATTTCTGAAGATTTGGAGGAATTGAACAATCCCATAATCAATGGTTTTTTCACTAATAAGAAGGAGTTCTCTGTAGAGGCTCTGAGAAAGATCTACAATAACTAGTAAGTCTTCGGATGAGAAATCTATTTTTCTTGTTTTGTTTGGAAGAATAACCAGAGATTGGAATAGCCATTATTGTGATTACACATAGCTATGTCCAACGTTCTCATCTTCATGTTTTTAGATTTATTGGTTTAAATTCTAAACTTGTTTGGAAGATGATTTTTACAGTATTAATCTTTATGGCTTTATATATTGCAATTGTTTATGGGATATGTGTGTTTGCGTCCGTGAACTATAATTGTCCCATATCTTGTCAAAAGTAAAGTCTTTCGTAAGTCGATATTCTTATATTGATAAAGGAATGAATGGACTTTTGACAAATACAAAAGTTAAGCCTATATTGTCAATTATTAATGTAAGATAGGTTAAAATATTTTGTTTTTCAAGGATTATGTCTATTGTATGTCATGGTGCAAATTGTGATGGAAAATAGAATGAATCCTTGTGTACTCCGCGGTAATTGATCTTCCCTGATCCATATTTTTGTGTATTACTGTGAGGCTCCGTAATGTGTCTTATGTTAAGCACTAAAATAATCAAAGTTGATTATTTTCATGGTTATCTTTGTTGTTGTTCCATCAGGTACTTTATGACGAGCATATTGAACTAAATTAATCATCTTGTTTGGTTATTTAGTTATGACTCCATAAGTTATCTTATGTTCGAGCACTTTTGATTGGGTTGGTTATTTTCATGATTAACTTAGTCATTGCTCCATAGATTCTCTTATGTGAGTATGGCCAATTAAATTGATTACTCTTTGTGATTAGTTTGATTGTGTATTTCGATTAAATTAATCATAGGTTCTCTTGTGGTTAATTTAATTGAGTATTTTGGATTCACATTCATACTTGTATGTGATTTTTTATTTCCAAATAAATCCTTCTTTTCTTTCGAAATTAAGGTCGCTCTTGTTGTTCTTTCGGGAATGACATAATATGGGGGAGAGTTCTTTTTGAACTTGCGCTTAATTGCCATATCTTTGTGGGGAGTGCGGCTGTGGAATATTATAGGGGTTATCTTGTATCTTTAAAACTCCTTGATGAATGCATTTAGCTTCGGCTTTATGATTGCATCTAAATAAGATGATGTGTGTTTCTTTATTTTGGTCATGAAACGCCTCTTTCGGAATTTTCATTAGGATCCCGTTCTTGTACCTTTGCCAATTTTATTGACAAAAAGGGGGAGAATTAATATGTAGTTCACACTACAAATACATATGGTTTTCGGATCATTATGTAAGGGGGAGTGGTTTCCATGTGAGATGTAGTATTGACTAAGGGGGAGTGATACATATCACCAAAGTATTGTTGTTGAAGTTGTGATACAATTGAACTTTGACGTTGTATAATGATACTATGACACTATATAACAATGATTGAGAACTCTTGTTTTCTTATTGTTATAGCTATGGATTTTCAACAACGGTGATGCTAAACTTACAACCTTTGTGATCATTGGAGTACTTGGAAGTGACGAAGATTTCGAATAATGTTGAAGATTAGACATGTGGAATAGGAGCTACAAAAGTTAATTTATTTATTTTTTGTATTCCATATGTATTAATAGTTTTGCCACTAAAATTGACAAAGGGGGAGATTTTTAGAGCATTGCTCGGTCGAACTCGCATGCGTTGCTATCTCAAGCATGTTTGTCAATGTTAGTGATCAAAACTATAAGTCTTGATTTCTACCCTATGTAGCTAAAGGTATCGGACTAGGATAGAAAGTGTATTTGAGCTCAAGAACTCCATGGCAATCATCATACAAGACGAATGACTACTCGAGGAACCGGTGGAACTTCATCGACTAAAAGGTATGTGGAGACTTGAACTTATCTGTCACTCAAAAGTCTATTTACTCTATCTCCTACTCTTGAGACAAAAGTCATTTAGACGTATAGACTTTTATTATACACATTCACTATTTCGAGCCGAGTTTAACTCGCCTATCTATTTCTCGAAATATGTGTTGGTAACCTTTCGCTTTAACCGAATTCATCTTTACCTAGTGACGAAAGTCATGATATGTTTCGATCACTTTGGAAATTGCTCTGACGAAAAATGGTCTGTGAATAACGGCTATATAACGTTCTCTGAGAATGTTTCAATGATTGAAATGAGAGTTTAGATTACATAACCATTGGTAGGATATAAGCATTGTTGTGGAAACACATATATTTATAAGTCCTTATTCCTTGAACCAAAGTTTGCGAACTTTGTTGATCAAGAGAAATGAAAGTGGCGCAAGCCAAGTCTGCGAACTCAGTCCGCGAACTTGCGGAAGTTCTCGACCCGAGAATTTCTGCTTGAGTCCTTCCATAAGCTTAAGTCCGCGAACCCAGTCCGCGAACTTGAGTAGGTTATATCTAAAACCGGCTGTTCTTGAACTCATGTTTATATAAACTAAGGAATGCTTTTGCAAACCGTGGCTATAAAGTTCATGAACCGATTCGAGTGAATCAAACCGTTTTTGCTTCGATTGTGTCTTGTGTAGTTACATAAGATCTAAGCAATTGAACAACTCTCTAACTAGTTCATTTGAGTCATTTGAACTAGTTATGGTGAAGAAGAATATGGTTGATATGAGAGTGTTCATATGGCTAACCATTTGGTTGACTATTTTTGAACCAACAAATGTTAATATTTGGGTACGGTTCATAAACCCAAAATTGAACATTTCGTTTGTGTGTAACAAGCTAAGTTTTCGATCCAACGGTTGAGAAATATTAGCTTGAATCTAATCAAGTTTTCATCTAACGGTGAATATTGAATGCTTTGTTACTATGCTAACATTTATTGCAAAGCCTGATTTGAAAGACTATATAAGGGAAAAATCTAGCAACTGGGAAACCTAATCCCCACACTTTACATGTGATACTAGTTTGCTAAGCTAGAGTCGATTCTCCTTTAACCTTTGGTTTTCTTCTTCTAAAACCAGGTTAACAACTTAAAGACTTCATTGGGATTGTGAAGCCAGACCGATACTACTTTTCTTGTAGTTATGTGATCTGATCTTGTTGTTTTTATCGTACGAGTACAATTGAAATAATTGGCTTCAGATTTATATCTCCGATAGGCAAGATAGAAAAGAAATCACAAACACTTCCTCTCATCGTTTATGATTCCACAATATCTTTTTTTCGCTTCGTCGATTAAGATTATTGTGAGGTGATCAATAATACTAGGTCGTTCTTCGGGAATATAAGTCCGGTTATTGGTTGGTTCCTGTTCACCTGGATTTATCAAAAGACGGAACAAAACTCATAGGTTTATTCGTGGGAGACGGATTTATCTATTACTATAGACTTTTCTGTGTGATACAGATTTGTTTATTAAAGTCTTCGACTTTGGGTCGTAGCAACTCTTAGTTGTGGGTGAGATCATCTAAGGGAATCAAGTACGTAGCATCCTGCTGGGATCAGAGGCGTAGGAGCATAATTGTACCTTGGATCAGTGTGAGATTGATTGGGGTTCAACTACTGTCCAGACCGAAGTTAATTTGGAGTAGGCTAAAGTCCTTAACGGCTTAATACAGTGTGTGTTCAATCTGGACTAGGTCTCGGGGTTTTTCTGCATTTGCGGTTTCCTCGTTAACAAAATTCTGGTGTCTGTGTTATTTCTATTCCGCATTATATTTGTTTATATAATTGAAATATCACAGGTTGTGCGTTGTTCAATCAATTAGAATATCCGACCTTTTGGTTGTTGATTTAAATTGATTGACACTTGGATATTGGTCTTTGGTACCATCCAAGTTATCTCTCTTTGATAAAGACTCGCAGATTTCTATTTGCTTGAGTAAAGATCAAATCGAGAGATTGAGATATAAACTCGTTGATATACTTTTTATCTAGATTGAGTCTGACTGTCTAGTTGATTCTCTAGAAAGTATATTAGAGTTTTTCCATACAAATTGCTAAGCGAAATATTGGGTGTGGTTGTTAGACCCCCGCTTTTTCAGGTTCTTGTAGCTTTAAAAGGAAAAATATTTGCATTTATGGAGCCTTCTTTTTGTTGTTAGCTGCATGTTTGTCCTGGGGAGTCTTCTTTTAGCGAGATGCCCCTTGTAGGCTTCGTTCCTTCGTATTCCTTCGTTTGGTGTACGTATGAGGGTACTTCTGTCAGCATTGTGGAGGGTGATTCCCCACACCGGGCCGTGCCTAGGAGAGACCACCATGTTACGTTCCTTCATTTGTCTACTGAAAATGTATATGTACATTTTCGATCCAAATATGACTTTCGCATTTGAGTCGAAAAAATATCCTCTATCTCTTTCCTTAGCACGAGTATATACGGGCTAAGGTGAGTCTTTGTGTTCGTCTTCATTTTTGTCTAGTAGCGTTGACCTGAGGGATCATGTGCCTCCCTGCTGGTAGCTCTCATGAACTTAGATACTTGAGTGCTCTGCTGGAGTATACTCGTCAAGATCATGCATTTACTAGCGCGCAACGACCTTCTTCCAGTGATGCTGCTTCCGCCACCAAGGTACCTTTGTTAGAGGATGAACTGAGGAAGACTCATAGGTCCCTAGAAGCTTGCTTGTTGGCTCTTGATAGAGCTAATAATGCTGCAAAGTTTGCTGAGGAGGGACGCAAGGTCGTTGATTCTGCTTTGGCTGTCGAATCCTCCAAAGTCATAGATTCGTTTCTCATTTCCTTTAGCTTTGTTTTCATTATTTTCTGGTAACATAGTCCTGAGAGATCCTACGCCTGTCAGTTGGTAGCTCCAGTGAGCTTAGACATCTTCGAGAGCAGATAGCCAAGTTGACCTCCGATGTTTGGTATTATCAGAAGAAGTATGATAGGTTGATGAACGTGACTGTTCATAACGAGGCCTAAATCTCCCTTGAGTCTGCCCATAAATCAGTGAAGAAGATGGCTTTGCTCCGTAAAGAATGTGACGAAAACCTCAAGTGGAAGGAGGATCTTATTTTAAAGCAAAAGGAGGATATTGCCTTAGTTGAGAAACGTCTCTTAGCTCAAGAAATTATCCGCAAAAAGTATTATGCAGATTTCGAAGATGCTTGTGCTTCCTTAGCTAAGGTTACTGTAAAATGTAACGTATTATATTTTGAGGTCTGTTCTTTTAAGAACAAACTTAGCGAGGCTGGTTTCGTGCCTTCTTCCACGTCCCATGCATCTATGGTCAAGAGATTTTGAAGAGTTAGAAAATGTTTACCAGGCTTTATCTTCTGAGAATTCTTCGTTCCGGATTGATGTTGAGGATCTCCGGACCAAACGAGATACCCTCGTGGAGGATCTCGAGGCCGCTGAGGTGGATCTTGCCGAAGCCCGGCATAGTTTAGAATAATCCCTTAGCCATGTCGGAGGTAGCTTAGGATTTTCTTGTTTCCGCAGCATTCTTTGTGCCCCGTATCGCCTTTGTTCTTTTCTCATTCCTTTTATATCCGCAGGTCTCCAGGAGAAGCTTGTGGGTGTGAATGCTAAGGTCATCCATCTCGAGGGCCAGGTATCTTCGTTGGAGATAGCCCATCAATTTGATTCTGTTCAAAGCCGAGTCACTTCAGCAAGCTAATGATCAGCTCAGTGCCCATGTGATGGAGCTTCGTTGAAAATCGGCCTCTGATTTGGAGACTCATGCCTCCCAAATGAAGGTGCAATTCGAGCATTCGGCTATTGATTATATCAATGATGCCTTTACTGAAGCTGAACGCCAAGATGACGGAGTTGTCTTTCCTCGTCTTCCTTATCCTTGATTATATTGTCTCCAGCTTTGTTTAAGTAAACTCTTTGTTGCTTTATGTCCGCAACTGAGGTATCTTCTTTAGCTATGATGTCTCTCTTCTTTGAAACAATGCTTTGTGAGGTTTTGAACCTTTGTTATCTTCCATGCAACTTTTAAGAAACGTTAGACATATTTTGGTAAAATTACAATTTCACTTTATGTTACTGCATGAATATTTTGTGTAGACGTAATGTGTCTAATTGGTCGCACAGTCAAGTCATCACGAGCTGCTAAGGTATGCTTAACCTTTGCTGGAACATTCAACGTCCTACCCGGATATCCTTTGGCCAGAAGGTATCATGGTGGTGAAGGTCCCTACGTGGGCAATAATTTTCCTGTAACCCTACGCGTTCAGCGCGGAGACTGCTTTACTTCGACAGGATATCTCTATAGGGGATATCTTATTTTTTTTCTTATGCCTCAAGAAAGGAGCTACCGCCCCGAGGATCCGAGAGTGACATATGCGCAGTTATGCCTTTCCTTGCCTCATCGTCACTCCTGGCGAAGGGTGTCTATTCTAACCCAATTGTATTAATCAAAGCTACTTTTTTAGCAAAAAGTTTCTTTCATTGATTAGTAAGGTCTATAATACCTTTAATCAGGGATAGAACATGGTAGGCTATTGCCCGTTCCTTTCTTCTCCTGAGTAATCATCATTCTCTTATGGGTAGTATTTTTTTAGGTACATTGCATTCCAAGGGTGTTGTAGTACTTCACATTTGGGGGTCCTTAGGTAGTAAGACCCTTTTCCCGCGATATTGTGTATGATGTAGGGCCCGTCCCATGTCGGAGTTAGCTTTCCCCACTCCTTCTTTCTTTGGTACGGCGGTATCTGACTAATATGTATTCCTTAGCCACAAAGTTCCGAGGGATGACCCGCTCATTGTATTCTCGAGCTAGACTTCATTGATAGTTCACCATCTTTTGCAAAGCTACCTCCCTTCTTTCTTCAAGGTCATCCAGTTTCTCTAACATCAAGTTTGTTGTTAGGTTTTTCTCCTAGGCCTCCGTCTTCGTTGTTGGGAGTATTATCTCCATTGGGATGACTGCTTCGGCTCCGTAGGTCAACAAGAATGGAGTTTCCCCCGTAGCTGACCTTCTTGTTGTTCGATAGGCCCATAGGACGTTGTGCAGTTGTTCACACCACTTCTTCTTGTATACTCCTAGCTTCTTCTTTAAGTTCATCGCTATGGTTTTGTTGATCGCCTCCGCTTGTCCATTGCTCTTAAGGTATATAGGAGTTGACTTGTTCTTCTGAATGTTGAAAGTATCAAACAACATATCGATGTTCTTTCTTTTTAAATGTTTGCCATTGTCCGAGACTATGGCGGCTGGTATTCCGAACCTGCATATGATTTGCTCAAACAAGAATTTAAAGACATATGTGTCCATAATCCTTGCCAGAGGCTTTGCTTCCACCCACTTGGTGAAGTAATCCGTAGCCACAATAAGGTATTTTCTTTTTGAGGTTCCCTCTATCAAGGGTCTAACAATATCAACCCCTCATTTGACAAATGGCTAAGGGCTGATAATCGAGTTAAGCTCCGTTGCTGGTGCCTTAATTTTCTTGGCAAAGCGTTGGCATCTTTCGCATCGCTTAGCCACGTTCTTTGAATCTTCATCCATGCTTAGTGTAGCGCCCCCTAAGCTAGCAGCTGACTAATCCAAGAGATTAACAAGAAAATGAGGCACTAACGATCTAAACATTTAATTAAAACACTAAGAAAGAAGTTCTAAACAAAGATTAACCCGAATCTAAACCCTCTCAGAAATAAATACAAGAACTCCTCTCAAGTGATACATATTTAATAATGAGTTGGTTTACAAGTAGGATATAAACACAAAGATAAACATAGCGGAAGCTAATCAACTAACGTAACCAACTCCTCGAAGCTTTCACCGCCACGTGCACATCTTGATCTATCTCTGAAAACTGAAAATGGGAATGAGTGAGCACATCATCCCTAAAAGGGGTGCCCAGTAGAAATAATAACTAACTTTCAAGTAATCACTAGAATGATTTAATGCAGGTTTTACTGAAAACCGATAAAACACGGAAAAACAGATAAAGCATATTAAAATAATAAGTTGTACTGAAATATAAAGTTCTACCAACCAATATTGCGGCACATATTCACAACGGAAATAATAGTTAAGCGACGTAGTCCTTCGGAGTAGTAAGGCATGACTCTTGCGGATTCTTAAATGATCATTAAAGCGCCCTGAGGTTTGACGACCCCGTAGTCATATAAGATTTGTACCTTACCAGTACCTTATTATATGCGCACTCTACATAACAAGTATCTAAAGAGATCTAATGGTGTTAACGTTATAGCCGACGGAAGAACTTTAACATGAAGAACCCTATACCTCTCGCATGTCAAATCCAACAATCAGACATAAGATTCTCAACATAATTCTCTCTAAACACCAAAACATAATATAATAACTTTTGAAAATAATTTAAAAGAATAATAAACATCCATGTATGAGACATGCGTTGCCCCCGTACATAAATAGGGAAAATAAAATGGCCAAATTAAAACCAGACCTATATAATATTCAACCCAACGAGGTCTATCTAGGTTTGCTTAAATTAGGTATAACATTTGGGGGCACACATCTCACACCAATCAAAAGGAAACCTTCTCCCTTTCATGCTAACAATAAATAAAGATTGTAACTACTTTCCAGTCAATGGAAAGAATCACATTTTGGAAAATAAGTAAATACTCCCAAAACACAGGTATTAGTTGTTTCTAAAGATCCAACCCCATCCCAAAATGTAAAAGAAAACTAGTTTGTATTACACACAAATACTACATGCATACACATATCATATACTAGCAAAGATATGCATGCCTTTCGCAATATAAAATAGTAATGAATACAAGAGAGTTCGTTATCGATTCCCACCTCTTTTGATGACAAGCCTCGCATACCTTGAGATCCATAATCCACTGGTTCATTCTTTAGATCGATCGTTGTTAATAAAGATTAACTGTTAATCACACAAACACTCTAAAGATTAGCCAAAAGGCTCATAACACAGTCTCATACAATTCTCTAGTTATAGGAAAAGTAAACTATCTAATAGTTCTAAGCCCATTTATGGTTCTACACCTTTTCATTATCTATCTTTACCACTTCCAATGTTTTACTAATCCGATTAGGTTGGTTCTATAGTCCATTTGATAGGTCTTATGAATATCTACAACTTTGTAGAAGGAACCAAAAGCTAATTCAGACCATAAGAGGTCCAAAACATCAAACTAAGAATACATGGCACTAAGCCCAAGTCCATTAAACTCAGCCCAATACACAAGGCCGGGTCCATCTGGGTCAAACTAACAGTCACTGACGGTTAAAGGAGTCAGCTAACAGTCCACGTCAATAGTCAAAGTCCAACTCGGTCTACTGAGTCAACTCAGTTCAAGACAGGTAACTCGGTGGGTCAACACGGTCCAACTCAGTCAGCTTAACTGAGTCAGGCAACAAGAAATCAGTCAGACAATCTGACTTGGATGACTAACAGGCCTAAGTCTCAAGAACAAAAATTCATTCAATCATTACAATAAAACAACTCTAATAATAGAACTCTAGTAGAACAATTTCTTATCTGAAACACACACTAACTCAAACTGAAATCTTCTTCGGAACAATATTGTACTTCAATACTCTGTTACAACTTCCAAAAACTACAAGACTATATCTTCTCACTGAATCTCTACCTTCTCATTCAAACCCACCAACTGCAGCCAAAACATGAGCTATTACAAACCATATCAGCCCAATTCCACCAATTTTATAAATTACAACTTCTTTAACTGCCGCTCACTCTAATTCCCCCATCAACAACACAAGCAGTACTACCTGAAATACCCATTTCGGCTTCATTCACTCTACGAAGCCACCATCACTAATAGTTCCATTTAATTCCTATTTCATTCAACTAAACTCCAAGTCCAAAAACTGTAGTTGTACCACCACCACTCCAATACTGCACACATAAACTAATATCAACTCCTATAATCGCCTGACGTTCATCTTCACATGTAACTCAATCATCTAATCCAATTCCAGCACACTCAGACTTCAATTCAAACACACAATCTATTCCAAGTTCTCAACACCACTGATTAACACAACCAGCATCACCAGTTCAGCTGAATCAAAATATCCCTTTATAGCTTCAAGCCAAGAACACAACCACCGAATTGTAAGCTTCTTTGAATCTCAAACCCACTTTTTAACACATCTTTATCCCATATAAATCAACTTACAACTTAAACTTCTCAAGTCAGCAATCTTGTAATTCCAATCCAGTAACTAACAACTTCACCTGCCATATGTAATTGTAACACAGTCAAGTCAACAAACACAACCCATCCATTTGCAGCTTCCAACACGACTACCATAGCAGATTCGATATTGTCATCTCCTTCATCTCAAATACCTAACATTCATCTAGAACACTACTAGAAACTCAAATCCACCAACATCATCATTATCAGTTCAACTTCAAAATAAGAAGCTAAGCATTACCTCTAAACTGACCACCAACGGCTCCATTAGCATCAACATCTCTTATTAGTATCATTCCATGTAATTGTACCTACAATCATCAACCCCGCTGAAACAGCAACAAACACATCTTCATATCATCTAAGCTTAATTTGATTCACATCTCAATTCTACACAAAACCATCTTCTAAACCAAAAACCCTAACTTTTGATTCTTCTCTGCAAAAACCCTGAATTAATAACCCAATCTCCATCACCTTAATATAATTCATTTTCTTCATCTACAGATTCCAACTCGAACCACCTAATTCGCATGAACCCTAATTTTTGATTGATTTAGGGAAGAGCTAAACAAACCATAACTCTTTATGAATCTGGAATTAACCTTATACATTCAGGCCTTCCTTAATTAATAACAACCCAAGAATTAAAACACTCTTAATTTCATAAAGAAATCAACAACAGATGAAGAACCCTAATTAAATTCACGATTTACCTTTTCTGTGAAGTTGAAATCACCAATTCAATCAAAATCCCTCTCAACAACACTTCCATAATCTTCATCATCTTCTTTAGATATCAAAACCCATCTTAATCTCTCATTCATCTCAAGAACAGAACCCTAATTCGATTCAACAACATCACCCTTCTTCTCCCGTGCTCAAACAACCACAGCACCATCACCTTCGTCTCCAACTAATCAATTCAACAAGCTTCCTAAGAACAACTCACAAGATTTAACTCAATTCTATGAACTGAATTCGACAGAGGAAGAACAGAAGAAGAAAGAGATGAGAACGAAGAGAGAAGATTGAAAGAGAAAATGAATTCTCTTCGACACGTCTTGGTGAAGATAAGGCCAACTAAAATACTTTAGGCACTCATAAGATTGATACGGGCAGCCAAGCGGTCTTTGACCTAATTACTATTTTACCCCTTCATACTTATCCGATGATATCTTCTTCGTCCAGAGTCCGAATGACACGTTCGAGTAGTCTATTTCGCGTAACTTTTCATGATCTATTCGATGGTACTAATTTCGTATCTAAATCGTAGTTAGATTAATTTCTATTAATTAACGTTTGTCTCTAATTGATCGAGTCATTATCGGCTTAGTCGTCTCATGACTGGTCTAATAGTGTTGACGAGCTTGAGGCTCGTTACACTTAGCCAGTAGTATCCTTGCATTTTGGCTTTAACCGCCAAGGATCTTCTTCCACTATGGTTTCCGGCATCTCCGCCGTGTATATCGTGGAGTATTCTCCTTCCTTTGGTTCGTGAGAGGCACCGCATTAGAGGTCCGAGAAAAGACCTCTTATACAGCATTCCGTCACGAAGGCTATACATTGCTGCTTTTGATTCGAGTTTCCGAGAATCATTAACATCGGTTGGTAAGGTACCTTTGTCAAGGTACTGGTTGTAGGATCATAATATCGCCACAACAACAATTCGCGAAGACAACGGATAACAACATTGCGAGTGAGTCGCAGAGGGGTAAATATAAATGACGCACTGGATGACGATAGGAGGATATGAAATCTGGCGAAAGTTAAGAAGTGTCGCGAGTATGAATATTTGTACGTCTGCGACACTTCGCGAGACATTCCCGAAAATAAAGGACACTTAGTTTGTCATTCACTATGTATTACCCTATATAAAGGGATGAGTGAATCATTGAAAGGAGAGTTCTTTTTGGATTGGAAAGCAAGTCATTAGGAGAGAGAAACAGAGCGAATGTAGTAAGATCTTAAGTGTAATTCCATTTTCCTGTGTAAACATTTTAAGAAAATTATTAATAAATATTCATAATTGTTCATCTATTATCTTCTGAATGGATTAGTTAAACAAAATATAGTGAGGGGTGTATTGTGGGATTTCCTGCAACTACATATTGGCGCTAGAAACTTGGGAATTGAAAAAAGATTGGCATAGAGATTTGGAGGAATTTGAATGCGATAATTTTCAAAAGATTTACTAAAAGAGAAATGGCTAGAAGAAGAAATGTACTTGAACAACTTTGTGAGAAGAAGTGGAAGACTTGGCTTTGGGAAAGGAGAATTGAACAAGGAGAATCGTCAAGGATGAATATGAGAAATGAGGAAGAAAATCATGTTCAACGTTTAATTCCTCCGATAGCAAATGAAACTGTGGATTACGATAGAGTAAGTGTACATACTTGGAGGTCGAATTCTGAGGATGAAAGGGAAGAAGAGCAGCAGTTGATGAATAACGGACAAGAAGTAGGAGATCAAGAAATGAATCTAGGAAATGAAGAAATCACATCATTGGAAACATTGAGACAAACAATACATGAAGAAAGGCGACTAGAGGCAGAAGAGCGAGCAAATTTGACAAGACAGAATCATGAATTAAGAATGGAAAATATGAGATTGCAAAATAGAAGATCGAGAAGCACTGCGAGATCGAGCTCAAGATCGACTAGGGAAGAAAGAAGGAGAGCCTTACCAACAGAAATTACAGAGATAGAAAACCAACGGGAAGCACAAAATTTCAGCTCAGAACATCACGAAAGAAGAGAGGACGCAGAAGATCGTTATATTCCCCATCCCGAGAATTTCCAAGATGAGCAGAGTGAAGAAAATCAGGGAACTAGGCGATTTCGGGGGCCAAATGATCCAGCCGGCGAAGGAAGAGCAATACTTGCATGGAAGAGAAGCATTGAGAAGGCAAAAAGAGATCGTGGACGACATTGAGAAACATTATGTGAACAAGCACGCTTAGCCCGCGAGAGAGAGAGTAAGAGCAGAAGTGGAAAACCAAGAATTGGAAGAAGCAATCCGGCAAAATAATCACGACAACCGAGAAAGGAGGCGAGCACAAAATCGTGTCAATAGAAATACCAATGGAGAATACGAAAGGATGCGAGAGGAGAGTTGATAGAGAACCCGGAAGAGAGAACGATAGATATAATGGTGTGTGAATTGATGAAAGAGACGAAGGAGAAAGTCGCAGAGAAAGGAGAGAAGAAAATAGTGGACAAGAAGGTCAAAACAGCATGAACGCGGGAGGCGAGAGGCGAGCTAAAAGACCAGCAGAATCAAATCCTGAGGAAAATGAGCAAATCTTGAAAGAACTAGCGAAATGAGAAAATTGTTAAACAAGAGGAAGGAAGGAGGAAGAAGACAGGTTGGATGAAGCCATCGCAGAAGCTGCGAAGACTCCTTTCACAATAGAAGTACAAATGGGAGGAATACCACCTAAATGCAATCTGCCCGCATTAACCAACATTTTCGATGGAACAACTCATGCGATACAACACATCAAGGCTTATATGAGATGTATGTTACAATGGGAGAATCATGATGCCATATTGTGCAAATACTTCGCATCAAGCTTAATTGGAGAAGCACTTGAAATGGTTTGAAGGATTACCGAGAAACACAATCTCATCATTCAACCATTTACAAACTATTTTCTTGGGAGCGTATATAAGTAACAATTCCACGCGACCGGGAATTGAAGATGTATTCGGATTGAAACAAAGAGTCGGCGAGAGTTTAAGACATCGACAATGAGATGGAGAACAATGTGCGGTGAAATGGCCTAAGGGTAGAGGAAAGATATCTCATTTTATCATTTGTAAATGCTCTGTTCGCAACAAGTTTGTTATACATTCAAATATTCGAGATTAAAAATACGATTACGATGGTGAGCTGCGAGAACTCCAAGAAGAATACATTGCTTTGGAAGAAAGACAAAATGAAATGGAATCATACCCGATTTGCGAATACAAGTTCGAACGCTGCGAATGCAAGTTTATTACCAAAATTTTTAAACTCGGTGGCGACCACTTCGCAAGGGCAACCGGAAAACGAGTTGATGATGGACAGCGAGAAAATAGTGGCTATGGGGAGCCGAGATCAGGAGGAATTTGATAGAGAAAGAAACTACTACAACCGCGGCAACAATAATAAAATTCAGAGATTAGATCATATGCAAGAAACTTATGGAGGACGAAGGCATAATAACCATTCAGAATGCCACCACTAAATGCTAGTGTGGAAAAAATTTTGGAAGCTATACTTGTAATGGAGGACGTACCACCACCATGGAATGCAGGGAGTGAACCACCACCAAGTGACAGAAGTCATGAATATTGTTCTTACCATCGCTTTCATGGACATCTAACAAACGATTGCAGAAACATAAAGAGAATCATTCTCAGAATGATTGATCAGGGGAAGTTGACTCATTTTCTAAAAGATGAAGAGAAAGGGAAGCAAGTACTAACAACATCACCATCAGAAGTGCAAAGAACAATTTCAAAGAAGGGAAAAGAAGCATTCGTAATAGAAGTGGGAACAAAGGCCAAAAATCTATTTTGCAACTCTATCGTTCATTCATATCGTACAATTGAAGATTTTCACGATAATGTGCTTAGTAGAGTATATGCAAGAGATTTTCATAACAAAGAAGTGATGAACCTTGCGAGAAAGTCGTAATTGAAAGATTGGCGGCTAAAAATTATTTCTTTCTCTCGCATACGAGGTACCCAAAGGAAGAGAAGCACATGATAGCCCGTTGGTGGTGCGACCGGACATTAATCCAAGACCGGTAGATGGAGAAGATGACGAAGCGAGAAAATTATTGGGCAATCAATAGAATCCTAATCG